>NMUG010004128.1:0-14126 GCA_002855965.1 Monotropa hypopitys | reverse complement strand
CATCTTGACATGCTTCCAAAAGTACTCATATCTATGAATTTTGAATCAAATTGAGTTTGGACAAATTTTAATTATCATTATGATAGTTCAAGTATTTGAAAATTGCTTGTTCAATGGTTTTATGAAAACTTGGCTATCCTAGTTGTTTAATTCACCAAAAGTTCATTTTCAAGTACTTTTAGAACTTCTTGAAATATTCCATATGTATAAGTCTTGAACATGTTTGTTCATGACACATTTTTGATGATCATTCTATGATATATCATGGGTTAAAATAGTTTTTTGATCAAACATGTGCTTCTATGTAAACTATTAGGTTTTCATCATCATAAAAACTGGTTTTTGTGCTTACTGTCAAACCGGTATGGACCCGGGATGAAGCCGGTAGGCAGCCGGTATACCGGTCTGCATACCGGTCTGTGGAAATTTTGACAGACAGCCTATGGTTTGGTGATAAAAGCTAAATTTCCTCTTTTAGATGTCAAATTAACTTTATATTGCTACATTATGTCGAAATAAGAATTCATTGATGATTAGTTAGATCAAAATCAATAATTGAATATCTCCCTTATATGTTTTCATATGGATTCAATTCTCTTTTTAAGGGGAGTTATGTTTAAACTCCTATGCTTTCCAAGGAACTATTATGCTTGATTGATGTTCTAGTGACCTAGATCATTCCTACTTGCTTCCCTAAGATTGACAATGGTTATCTCATGTCACTTATTTGTTTTGGCCATCTTCTTAGGTGGAGTTGTATGGATCCTCATCCATGCCATCATGCTTATACCTTGATTATATCTTAGCAAATGGATATTATGCTTCCTTGTGTTTTATGAATGCTTCTAATGTCTTATCTTTTTTATTATAACACAGGGGGAGAATTTAGAGAAGAAGAGTTGCGTTTAGGTTATTCAACTTTATATTGCTTAGTGTTCATTTTTGTTCTCAAATTCCTAGCTTTCTATTCTTCATAAGTGTATCCTTTATGGACATAAAACATCCGTAATTGATACATGATCCATTATGAAGAAAGTTAGCTCCTTTTAAAAATGAAACATTCCCCTTATGATTTTTAAATATTGTTATCTATGTGCATATACATAGGGGGAGTTATATTAAAAGTTTTGAAAAATATTTTAGTGCTTTCATCTTCTCTATATTTGTGTCATCATCAAAAAGGGGGAGATTGTTAGCCCTATGTTTTGATGGTGTATTATTTACACAAATATAGCATTTATAAAATGATTTTAGAATTCCTTGAATTAAAGCTTAAATGTTTAAATCCTTATTTAAATCAAGGAATTGTGATTAATAAGCTTAGTTGTTCTATCAATATCATCTTTAAGTCCAAGAGATTACTCATCATGATTTAAATCTTTCTAAATTCTCTTAGGACTATTTGAAATTGATTTAAAGTCCCTCAGACTTGTTTTCATCTTTAAAATATTTTTCTAAGGACTTTAATGATTATAAGATTTATGATATAAGTTTCGAAAATATTCTCTATGGTTTTATTGACAATAAGGAAACTTATATAAATCATAAATCTTGAATAAAATGTTTTTATTATCTTCCCTAAGTATCAAAGGCCTTAATTTCAATGTTTTCAAAATTTTCAATAACCGGTATGGAAACCGGCATACCGCCCGGTATGCCGGCCGGCACACCGGCTCCATACCGGATTTGGGCCAAATTGGTCAGAGAGTTGGGCGTTTTCAAAAGGCCAAAATTTGTACTAACCGGCATACCGGCCGGTAGGTCGGCCGGCATACCGGTCTCATACCGGTTGCCTATCGGCCTTTGTTATTTTGTGCAGATTTGAATTTTAAGTTCAAAAATATTACAACCATGCCCCTGCAACGGCTACAAAACGACTATATTGAGATTCAAGGCTATTTAAAGAGTGCCGAAGACTTGAAATAAGACAATCATTCTTATTTTTTTTTAAATGAATGAAAAAAATATTTTATTTTTCCGGAGTGTAACAATATCAATATCTGATATGTAAGACCCGACTTATAAAAATACATTATTGAATTTGTTAAATGAAAATTTAATCATTTGATTATGATTTAAGAAAAATTGGTGGTGTTAAATAATAGTTGGTAAAGAAGAAAAATATGGTAAAAATAATAATTGTTGTAGAAAGTTAGTTTAGTTGGCAAAAAGTTATAAGTTAGAGAATTTAAAAAAAAATCATTTCTTACTTGTGCCTTTACTGTAGGCGTAATCAGTAGCCCAAGTATAGGCATAACCGGTTGTGCATGAGTGGACCAGACAGATTTGGTTTGTCGTTTGTTCGTTCAATGGATTTTGTTATTTACTGTATTGATATACTTTCCCAACTCATTTTATATTTCTGTAATTTATCACAGTCGGGGAGAGAGAGAGAGAGAAAAGAAGAAAGAAAAGAGAAGAGGGTTCAGATTGAAGAAATTGAAGAAAATAAGATTGTCGAACCTTAATCAATTGGTAAGAATATCATATGCTTAGTATGTTATGATTTTATTTGAAGTGTATTTGTGAGTTCTTCTCGGATCTGGGATTTTTGATAGGGTTCCTCACAAATTCGTATATTGGGTGTTGTATTGATTTAGAGAAGTGGGTTTAATGTTTTGATAGGGTTTTGATTCAATTAAAAGCATGTGATATGCTCTATAATTCCTAGACGATAGATTTTCAGTGTTATTTGGTTGTGCAAATTCTGGACTGTATGATTTGAGATAGAAATGATGATGAACAGTGAAATAGATTTTTGGGATTTTCGATTTGCACTAGGCGTAACCGATTATGCCTAATTATGGGTAACCGGTAGTGCACTGTTTAATTATGGGTAACCGGTAGCACTTGAATTCCGCATAACCGGTAGCGCATGTTGGGTTTTGGGTAACCGGTTGCACATCCAGAGAGGGAACCGGTTACGGTACCCCCATGCAGAATATCAAATTGGTGTTTCGGTCCTAATCTTGTAACCAATGCTAAGGAAATAATGTTATTTAATAAGAATAATAACATAGAGTGTGTGTGGATTATAAATGGATTATTTAATGCGTTCAATTCATTTATTTATGCATTTCCATTTATTGCTCAAGCTTTATTATATAGGATATTGATGATTTTGGCTTGAACAGATGAAAGACTAGTTGCGATTTAGCCTACTAAAGGTGGACGCGGAGCTATCAGATTATGGTAACGGTTTATTTAACCATTGTGAGTATGTTTGATAGCACTTTTAATTAGACATTTACATATTTTATTTGTAAATGATGTGTGGTGTGTGAGATGGGGTAAGACGGCGGACACGCCAAGAGCACGACGTGCTTTAATTGTTATCAATGGGTGAATCTGATGACTGTGTGTGTTTCTGTTGTTTACAGTACTTTAAGTTTCTGCAATAGTTGATTGTGTTTCTTACATATTCATGTGTTGGTCTTTTTGGTAAACACAGGTGTTGCTGGAGAGTTGCTGAGGGATCCTTTGTCCACTACAGGTTCGAGAGTTGTGTCTGCCTGGGAGACATAGATAAATCATGTGATTAGATGCGTACATCAGTCACAATCTACGCTAGTGGATTAGTGTAGTTATTTTTCTTTTATTATTAAAGCATGTTGTAATAATTTAATTCCATTTCTTTATTTATTTCCGCTGCAGTAGTTTATTTATGTTTAATAAACTGTTAGTGTAGATTTTTTTTCTGCTTTAGAAGTCTGACTGTTGAGCACGATTAGATTACGTGCGTTTGATTAGATCACACTTGACTTTAGTGATTTAGTGTTATTGATCGTGCTTGAATGCCGTGAGCCCATCTGTCTACATCCCTTTTAGGTTGAGTATTCGGGGCGGGGCACGACATGATATATCAAGGTATTAATACCTTGCGCGAGGAAGAATAACGGGAACTGGTCAGTGCACTTGGATACCGATATCAGGGTTAGGAAGATATTGATATCTGGTGCATGATATCGATATCTGGTGAGGCAAGATATCGATATCATGTCAGATCTTCCTTTAAGGAATTTTCATCAGGGTGATGTGATATTGATACCTGGCCATGCATAGGCACTGGTATCTGGATTTATAGAAGAAAATTATGGACTTCGGATTTTAAGTGTATTAGAGGGCATTTTATTTATTTTTATGGGTTAAGACGGGTTTAAAGACCCTAATGTGTATTAGGGTTAGACTAAATGTGTTTTGTCCTCTATTTATGCATATCTAACCTAGAGAGGAGGCAAGCGAAGTTAGAGAGATAAAGAGAGAGATCTTTGAACAATTGAAGAATCGGGAACGACCCGAGACCATTTTTGGAGAGCTTGTCAAGTGTAGATTATCCTACAAGGTATGACTTGTGGTTTTGATCGATTCCTTGAGTTATATTTTTGAATTCTATGGGTTTTAATCTAGGGATTTGGGGGGTATCAATGTTCATATGGTTATGATTGTTGAGATTTGCATACGGTTCATAAATCATGGATGTGTGTATGTGTGGTAGCCAAACCATGACAGGCCTACGGGTCGGGTAAAAAAGCAACCCCGCTGAGGGTAGGCCCAGTATGGAAAGGTTAGGTCGTATGGACTGACTGGTGGGCCACTGTCCAAATGGTTATTTGGGCAAGGCTAGAATAAGAAACATGGATGTACCGGACCAATGGAGGTCTATTGGGCCATGAGGCAGTATAATGCCTAGGTAGCCCAGATGGCTCTTGGCACCAGACCGTAGTGTCGGATACAAAGCCAAGGGGCTATAACCAGGGCCGAGATGTTGTGGTACGGTAACAACCGCCTCCAGACTACGGCCCAGTGTGCAGGATAACGGGCTTCCAGGCCAATGTATATATGGCCAGAGCATTACCAAAGATTATAAAGAATCCCATCCTATTCGGGATAGGGAGGTTGCATGCTCCCGGGAATAACGTCGGATTACCCGGACACTTGGCGATGATGGTGCCTAATTAGGCACCAAGGGAGAATTATAAAAAGGAGGAACAATGCAGATCGGGTATGACTTTTCTAGCTTACAGAGCACTTACTCTACTATTTTCTCCTCTCAAAAATCTACCTGAATTAAGCATCAGAGTGTCATTCAGGTGGACGACACTGGGTAGAATTAATAGTGTATTGTGGTTATAGGGTTGGTCTATTAGCTCTTATTCAGATCAAAAGATTGGTGAGAAGATCGAGTCGAGGCCCAGGAACCCACAATTGGCGACTCTGCTGGGGAGGACAACCACCACCATTCTTTTCAACCAATGATAAGAGCAATCCGCACCAATGGCCCTGCCTACAATTACGAGAATCAAAGCCCAGAAGAGCTTGTTGTCATCCAGATGATAAATGGGACAACATCGGCTGAAGAATTGGCGGAAGGAAATAGAGTTGTGAATGGTACGACACCGAAGAGGTCGCTGAAGGACTAGGGCTCTAGAGCATACATCTGAATACTGAAAAACCGGATTGACAAGAAGGATGCCATCATCCTTGATATTCAGGAGGGAAGGAGGATATTTATGGGGATCATGTAGCATCAAAGAAATGCTACATTGCAGCAATCAAGAGACAAGTCGAGTCCAGGTTCATTGGGTTGAAACACCAGATGCTCTGGTACTCGAGGATGTTAGTACCGAAGCCTCAGAAAAAGCAGTTGAAGATGTGATCCGTGTCCTGGTCAAAGAAGACAGCGAATGCTTCTTCCTCATTGGGTCGGCCATGCTGGAACCGGATCAAGAGGACATGCTCCGGCTCCTGAGAGCAAATATCGACATATTCGCATGGACACCTTATAAGATGCTAGGGGTCAGTCCGGACCTGGTATATCACCGACTCAATGTAGATCCAGCCTTCCAGCCAATCGTACAGAAATCCCGTCATTCAAGAGCAATCTATACAGAGGCTATAATTAAAGAGGTGGACAAGTTGATGGAGGCAAACGCGATCCGGGAAGTACATTATCCCACATGACTGGCCAACATAGTGGTGGTCAAGAAAAAGAATGGAAAATTCTGGGTATGTGTGGATTACACCAACTTGAATGATGCCAGTTCAAATGACCCATTCCCTCTCCCTGAATCGACCAGTTGGTAGATGCAACAACCGGTTATGACCGACTCAGCTTTATGGATGCATATCATGGCTACCATTAGATAGCCATGTATCCCCCCGATGTAGAGAAGACTGTCTTCATCTCACCCAGAGGCTTATACTGTTATCAAGTGATGCCATTTGGGTTAAAGAATGTCGGGACAACATACCAGAGGATGGTCACAACAATATTCCGTAACCATATTGGTCAGACCATGGATGCATACATTGATGACATAGTAGTGAAGAGAAAAGAAACCCGAGATAATTTGGAAGATCTGCAGCAAATTTTTAATGTTCTAAAGGAGCACCGACTAAAGCTCAATGTAGAAAAATGTGCCTTCGGGGTTGGTTCAGGATGGTTTCTCGGACACTTGGTCACCAGAAGGGGAATTGAGGCGGATCAAAACCAGATCACGGCGATCCAGAATCTTTAGGATCCCCATACCATCAAGGAGGTACAGAAGCTCACCGGAATGGAAGCAACATTGAACAGGTTCATCATCTGGTCGTCAGATAAATGCCGGACCTTCTTTGATCTTATTAAAAAATCTAGCAGACGAAATTTCCAATGGACCAAAAGGTCACACCAAGCTTTGGCCAAACTAAAGCAGTATCTAACCGAGGCGCCTCTACTTACCGCACCACAGGAGCACGAAGAATTATTCTTATACCTAGCTATCTTGCAATACTCGATCAGTTTGGTCTTGGTACGGCAGGAGGGACAGAACTATGTCTCATTGTACTATTCCAGCAAAACCCTGCTAGACACTGAAACACGATACCTTCCCCTAAAAAAAACTAGACCTAGAACTTGTCTCAGCATCAAGAAAGATGTCGCCCTACTTCCAGGCCACACTATAGCGGTTCTGATGGAGCACCCCCTAAAGTCGATACTCTAGAAGGCAGATTTGTCCAACTGCATCTCTAAATGGACTGTGGAGTTAGCTAACTTTAACATCCGGTACCAGCCCCAGACCGCTATCAAAGCCCAGGTACTCACAAATTTTGTTGCGTAGTTCTCCCCCAGACCATCGGAAAAAGATTTGAATTTGCTCCGGAACAATCAGCATTTCCCTAGAGCAGCACCATTTACTGGCACCAATTATGTATGGAAACTTTATATTGACGGAGCATCAAACAACTAGGGTTCCAGAGAAGGAGTGATGATAATTTCACCAAAAGGAATGACCCATGAGCATGCCATCCACCTGGAATTCCCAGCCTCCAATAACGAGGTAGAATATGAAGCCCTGCTTGCCGGCTTGCGGATAGCCTTGGAACTTGGAGTCACGGACCTAACTGTTTTCAGTGACTCTCAACTAGTGGTCAACCAGATGACCGGGGAATACGAAGCAGATGATGACAGGATGGGTCATTACGTTCAACAGGCCAAGGAACTGGAGGTAATTTTTCAAAATTTACCCTCTTATAAGTAGGATGGGAATGCAAAGCACACACTGACATACTGGCTGGACTGGATTTAGTCCGAGACTCAAACCATCCCCGGACCATCACACTTAGAACACTTCAACAGCCCAATATTGAGCCAGAGAAAAAAGGGAGATCTTTAACATTAACCTAGGGCCCAACTGGATGGATCCAATCATAGCATTCCTCAAGAATAATATCTTACCAACTAACAAGCGACAGGCACATCAGATCAAACATAAGGCGGCCCGGTACTGGTTATCACCGGACCATAAGCTCTACAAGTGCTCCTTTTCCAGATCGTATCTTTTTTGTTTGCATCCAATCATGGTCCGGACCATACTATAGGAAATACATGCAACGAGTTGTGGTTGTCACACTGGCAGAAGATCCTTGGTTCACTGGTCCATGACCCAGGGGTACTACTGGCCGAAAATGCACTCAGATGCAAGAGATTTGGTCCAGAAATGTAACAACTGTCAAAGGTACACTCCAATCATTCATTAAATGGCCGTGGACCTACAGCCGTTAACTAGCCCATGGCCCTTTGTGCAGTGGGGCCTGGACATTGTGGGCAAACTTCCAACTGCCCCTGGGGGTTTCAAGTTTCTTATTACGGACATAGATTACTTCATGAAATGGGTGGAGGCAAAACCACTGGTAACCATTGAGAAGTCAAATGTCAAGCACTTCGTCTAAAGGAATATTGTCACAAGATTCGGGGTCCTGTATGTGTTTGTGTCAGACAACAAAACACAATTCGTCGGGAACATGTTTACAAATTTTGCACAGAGTGCGGGATATGGTTCTTCAACTCAACACCTTGCTATCCTCAGAGCAACGGTCAAGACGAAGCATCGAACAAGACCGTTCAGTCCGGGATACAAAATAGATTGGTCGCCGCAAGGGGAAAGTGGGCCGAGCAGCTGCATCATATTCTTTGGGCTTACCATACCACACCCAGAATTCCAACCGGACAACCCCCCTTCTCATTACCATTTGGTATGGAGGTAGTCATTCCTTTGGAAGCAGGGTTACCGATGATCCGAACTGAATGCTTCAGCCCAGAACAAAACAATCAGGCCATCATAAAAAGACCTAGATTTGGAAGAAGAGAGAAGAGACAATGCACGAATCAGACTTGCAGCGTATCAAATGGGGTTGGCACAGACCTACACCCGTACGATATGGGTACGGTCATTCAAGCCGGACAATCTTGTCCTTAGAAGGACCATTGGAGCAAATAAGAAATAGAAGCTTGGATCTAATTGAGAAGTTCCTTATCGAGTCACTGACATTATCAACCCGGGATCATACCAGCTTGAAGACATGACCAGACGAAACATCCCAAGACCTTGGAATGCCAAGAACCTGCAAATGTACTATCACTAAAATGGCTTATGCCCCAATCAAATCCAAAATTCTCTTGACTCGCTAAACGAAATATGGAATTTATTAAGGTGTTTTGATCCTTGCATGTGACGACCCAAAAAATTCTGACTTCAAACAATATATACATTCACAAATACACTTAATTAAGTTTCGGTGCCTATTTAACATGGATTGAATGAGATTATAAGTAGTCGGACTAGTCAAGTGAAATATTGGTGATTATGGAAGGAAAAAAATTGATTTGAAGATTGAAGCATATCATTAGAAATAAAAGAGTAAAAATATAATATCAATAGACTTTGTTGATGGTATTCTAGATTGGAATTTTTTAAAAAAAGTTTAGAATAATCGATGATTTGGGAAAAAAAGTAAAAGTAAAACTTGAATTTGTATGACCCGGTTTCGGGAAAGTCTTGATAAAATTGCAAGGGCTTGTGCCCCAGGCACATTTTGGCAGTGAAATCTGCTTCCTATCTGTTTTATTATTAGTACGGCTCACGTCTCAGCCAATTTATGACATTTTGCACATTTTACGAACCAATTGTCTCAGGCCATGAATGGCAATGACACGATACGGTCCGATTGGACAGGAAAGGGCTAACACCCCGGCCATTCTTTGGCAGTAGACTTGATTTGGAATCAACTCTTGGGACACTATAAACTTTGGGTTTGTTCGACGCCCAACACCTCACACAAATCCAAAGTGGGGCATACGTGTTACAAGAAACTTATGGAAGCATAAACAAAGGTACAGAAGCAAAATGGTATTCATTTTATTCCAACGGTCCAGAAGATGGAAACAAGCACTAGTTCGCAAAACTACAAAAACATACAAAAAGAAGTAAGACAAATGGCACTCAGACTGAGAGCATAACTTTAATCAACGACACACTACACCAGAACAAAACATGGCCTATTCTACACAGAAGGCATTGGACCAATGGACTGAGAGGAGGCCAGCGTGACTCTTACTGGAGGATGGGAAGATGATGGACTGACTATGGACGGACCGGTTGGAGCATTGGCAGGGGGAGGCATCAATCCTCCGGTAGGTGGAGCCCACATCACCGAGTCAGGAGGCACTCTGGTAGCATCAAGGCCCTGCAAACATCCCTTTCTTGGAATATACCTCTTTGCCCCGGATGACCTGCTTTTTGTACTCCTCGTTAGGAGCATCAAATACGACATCATAGCCTGTAGCATCAGCCTCATCCAGCTCAGTTTTATGGAGATCAGTGTCATCTTCTCGGGCCATCGATTCCCTGGCCAAGGCCTTCACAGCATCTTCCCAGGCCTTTACCGCTTTATCCCTGGCCTTGGTGGCTTCATCCTGGGCCACAACAACTTCATCCAGCTTCTTCTGAAGGGATGCGTTCAGTACCTCGGTAGCCTCCAGGGCTTCAGAAGCTCTTTGACAGAGGCCAGCCTCCATAGTAAGGACAACTTCTTGGGTCACGGTCTGGGACTAGGCCCCGTACATCCACTGGGCAGTCTGCATATCCAGATCTCAGAAGTCAATAAAATTGATCATCAATAAGAAGCCTGGAAAAAGATGAGCGTACTTGGAGGATTGTCATCAGCCCGGATGAAAATAGTTCATCCCAGGATTTGGGAAGGTTATCTTCATCCCTCGAACGCATTATGGCTCGAACCAGATCCGTGGCCACCACCGGAGTGAGAACAGAGTCAATGTTCAGGAATGTTCGGTCATTGAAAGTAAAATTGGGATGCCATAGTGAAGGACCCGAAGAGTTAGTATTCTCCATTAATTGATCCAGCACCTCGGGGCAAAGGGGTCCTGTTGGCTCAACCCAAATTCTAACCTCCTCTTCTCACTAGAGGCTGAGTCCCAGGCATCTCCTGGAGGTTCCAGTATTCGGAGGGATGGATCTGTAAGGTCGGAGATGGTAGGAGAGGCAGTCAGAAGCTTGCCAACATGGGGTCATTAAAATGCTCTACGATTAGATCTCACACCAGGCGAGCCCTCCTCTTCACCATTAAGAGGGTTATGTCAGATTCTACCTCTGTATGCTCCGGAGTTGGATCAGGAGGTACGATGGTCCGAGAAACGATTTGAACTGCAGGAGAAGAAGATATTTGGACAGGGGTCAAGATTTGGAAGGTCTTTTATTTATAAAAGAGTGATAGGTCAGCACGTACCCGAGAAGCTTCCTGATCCAGTTAACCGCAACAATGTTTTTGCAACGAGTGACGGTCCTGGTACCTGCAAACAAAAACTCAAAGATTAGGGGACGACCCAAAATGTTAATTCAGCTGGAATACTAAGGAAAACACTTACACAGTGTGCCGACCTCCTAAGAAATTGGGTCATTCGGGTTGTCATACCGGCCCCAGACTGTAATAAATTTATTGGCCCATGGGTTCGAGTCCGGTAGACGATCGAAAACCAAATCATGCCCCCTCCAGATCGAAGTAAAGTACCATTTGGATGCTTTATTTTGGTTGATGCAATACAAACCGAAGAACTCGGGCATACCAATGTTCAATTCGTACAGACAATTTAGCTCCACCAGGGACATGACTATCTGGTAAAAGTTTATTGTGAACTGGACTATGGTTAGCCCAAGAGTATTCAAGATCTGGGCAAACAATTTGGTGATTGGAAACCGGATCCCTCCCTTAATGATGGCCATCATGGAGACAATAAGCTGTCCCCGTCTATGTTGGATTGCCGGAGCTCCCTCAGTGTCAAAGGGGACTAGATCAACATGAACGCCGTCCACCACTGAGTACTTCCGGTGGAAGGCCCCCAATTTCTAGGGAGTAGAAAAATAACCCACGAACGGACTGAGACCGGTAGGCTCATCAACACCACCTCCACTAGGCCCGGCTATACCACCTATGTTACCAAACATGTCAAACCTGACCAAATAAAGAAAGGAGGGGGATAAAAGGCTACAGTCTGGATGAATAGAAGTAGAATTGGGATTGCAGTAGTGCTACAATACCCATGGCGGTGCTATAGTACACGTGGGAGTTTTTTTCACTCACAAATGGGGCAATTCTATCCCCAACCAAGTGCAAGTAACTAAAAACTAAAGCAGCACTAAAAGGAAGCAAATACCTTAGTTACAAGAAGCTTTGGAAGGGTGGAGAAACGAGTAGGAGCTCAAATGATTTTTCAGCACAACCATCCACGATCGAGCAAGTGCAAGTGAAGAAAAAGCGACGGGCTCCAGATATATATAACTAGTTTTTTTCCATTTGGGATTCAAAAACGAGTGGGCAGGAATATCAATGGTTTTCGCCCATGATGATGACACGTGTCTAGAAGGTTCTAGAAGGATAAATATGACCGTCGAATGAGGCACATGCATACAGTCCGAACACCGGATGATCTACGGGCCGGTGTGTGCTGGAGGATGCATAACACGACTGCAAAGGTAGGAGCTCCCGGACTATAGTGGTCAGCTGGGTCGAAAGACATGGAATGGTTCGGTGCTCAACCAGAGCATGGACTCAATACTTACGATCCGGTTTGCCCATAAGTATTGAGGGGCTATTTTGGTAGCTGAACCATGACAGACCTACGGGCCGGGTAAAGGAGCAAGATCGCTGGGGAAAGGCCCAATATGGACAGGTTAGGTCGCATGGACTGACTGGTGGGCCACTATCTGGAATACGGAACATAGACATACGAGTCTAATGGAGGTCTATTGGGCCATGAGGCAGTATAGTGCCTAGGTAGCCCAGATGGCTCCTGGCACCAAACCATAGTGTCGGAGACAAAGCCAAGGGGCTATAACTAGGGCCGGGATGTTGTAGTATGGTAACAACCGACCCCTAGATTACGGCCCAATATGCAGGATAACAGGCTTCCGGGCCAACACATATATGGCTGGAGCATTATCGAAGATTATGGAGAATCCTGTCCTATTTGGGATATGGAAGTTGGACACTATCGGGAATCATGGAGGATTACCCGGACACTTGGCGATGATGGCGCCTAATTAGGTGCCAAGGGAGCATTATAAAAAGGAGGAACAGTGCAGATCGGGTATGACTTTTCTGGCTTACAGAGCACTTACTCTACCATTTTATCCTCTTAAACATCTACCTGACTTAGGCATCGGAGTGCCATTCCAGCGAATGGCACCGGGTAGCACTAACAGTGTATTGTGGTTGTAGGGTTAGTCTATAAGCTCTTATTCGGATCAGAAGATTGGTCCAGCAGATCGGGTCGAGGTCTAGGAACCCATAGTGTGTATTAAGGGTGATTAATGATAGACTTGCATGATTTCTCATAGATTTGATTTGGGTGTGTGAAATCCCAATGAGTTATGGGTGTGTGTGTTCGTGGACATGTGTGATTTATAAATCTTGGTCTTTTTCCTCTTCATATGAGAAATTATGAAATGAATATATGTGTGTGAATGAGATTCCATTCCTTGTTTGTTGATGTTAAATCGTAAGATACTGTATTTCGATTTCCATATGTGTGTGTGTTATATCCATGATTGCATGAGATTCAATGAACCATTGGACTAGAATGAAAGTATATGAATCTTGAATCAAAGGAATGTATATACATGTATATAAGTGAGATTCGTCCTTTATGCAAGATATGTTGGTATGAGTATGTAATAGAATGAATATACATGCATGCATAAGTATGGATGGGATTCACGGATCATGGGGTTATGTGCTGTAATTTCTATTCTGTATGTTATCGTTCAATCTTGTTCATTGTATTAATTTTGTAAGATTGTTTTCAGAAACATAATTGGTAAATATAGGAGCACCGAAAAAGTAAAGAGTGACTTCCTCTTAAGAGGCTTCAGTGAGTGTATATTTTATGGTATTTTGATAATACATTACACGTTTATTTCATTTGAAAAAATGTCATTGTTCGCGTTGAGTCCAGCCTCAGTCGAGCTGCGATCTATCCCTTTTCAAGTTCAAGTTTGGTACCATCATAGCCCTGGTCCTCTTCATCGTGTTCGGTCTACTAAACTCGCTTTTTGTGGGGAAGGCAGTTACTAAGATTCTATTTGTTCCGATTACATTTGTAAGACATGTTCAATTTATCTGTGCGTTATCATTAAATCATGGATAATTTAAGTTGGATTATAAGATTAATAATTGAGTTTTAAATCAATAAGGAGTATTTAAAAATATTATCAAATAAAATCATATTTAAAATAATCTCTAAAAACTTAAATAAATGAATAAAAATTTATTTAGAAATAAATGGAGTTAAA
>NMUG010004127.1:0-14127 GCA_002855965.1 Monotropa hypopitys | reverse complement strand
TTTCATATAAATTCCACAATTCTTCCATAATTAATTTCAATTAATTATTTAGAAGATATTTACTGTAAAGAACAACATCATCAAATCTACATAGGGCTAACAATCTGTTATACAAAACACAAGGGTCATGATCGCCACACATTCTGTCTTATATTTTTCACACTTGCATGATTTTAGAGTTTGATCTAACGGTCCAAAATTGTTTTGACCCAACAATTGAGTTTATGACTCAAAAATTGACCATCTATATTTTAGAGGCCCGCACGAATAATCTGAGTCACTGTTAAATTTTAAAATAATGTTTTAAGTGACCATACAAAAAATTATTTTATTTCGATAACTGTAATTGTTTCATTCAAAATGATTGATTTTTATTTAGAAGTTTAGACATAAGTTCCTAATCATTTTGGATGAAGTAATTACACTTATTGGAATGAGGTGATTTTTTAGAGAGTAACTTAAAAAATAGTTTAAAGTATATTAACGGATACAATTGATATTACATGTATAACTTGAAATGGCAATGGAATTTACAGTGTCTTTAATCTTGCTTGAATTGACAGCTAAATACTTGGGATTGCTGCACACCGGAGGAAGCTTTCTCAAATTTACAAAACAAATCAAACAAAAAAACCATGCCTTGATCCGTGTCATCGAATGTGAGTTCTCCCTAATGACCAAATTCCTGTGTCCTTGACTGTTGCCTGAAAAGAAAAGGTAAAGCCTTTAAAAATTTGACACTACTTTTTTCCACTGATGCAATTCTGGAGATGGTTTGTTTCACTTACCTGTGTTTTTATGGATGGGAATACGTTCCAAAACCTAAGTGTCTCGTCCCCTGCTCCAGTCACTATTGTCTGCAGCAGAAAACAAATTCAAATGCACAAAATTAGACTTCCTTGGCCTTCATAGAAGTACTATTTACTTGTATTTCCACAAGGATTTGAAGAAATACCTGGCCATCAGGTGACATGGCAAGGTAGAGCACCCGCAAACTATGGCCACTTAGGGTTGCAACCTATCAAAAGACAGTTCCACAGGAGTATTGTGTGGAAATTTATGATTGGAAACTACTGATATTCATTATTCAGTTGAGACTGAAAAAGAATTAGGTTGTTTATAACTTTTACGTTGAAACAAATCAATTATGTAGAAGAGAATTCACTGTCTCATACCTTTGACATTGATGGGTATTTCCACACCATTATTTGATTCTGTGAATACCCATGAGTGCTTACTAGCTCATTCACATTTTTACTCCACACAAGATTGCATATCTGCAAGCAAAGCAGTTGAATTTCATATTTCATAAAAGCTGTTATTTCAGTCAACAAATTAAACATTCCCAAAAAAAATTGACTTCAACATCACATTCTGTGAAAAAGCAAAGACCCCCTAACAAACATTCTTAGGAGCATGAATAAGGACCTGGCTTCCTGTGTCCACACTGTTTAATTGATTTCCATTTGTAGTACTCCAGAAGCGAATGCAGCGATCAGCAGTTCCACCTCCAGATGCAAGAAGGCCACTCTGGTGGGGTGACCAAGCGATGGCCTTTACAGCAGCTGTGTGCTCCGTCAGTTTCAGAATTGGCTGTTGAGAATGCTGGTTCCATACTAAAAGCTGATTACCAGCAATAACCAAAGCAAATGAATCAGTAACAAGTCCTGTTTGGTAACATGTGAACATACAATCCAATGGACGAATGCTACCTGATTATCGTTGCCACCTGATGCAAGTTCTCGGTCATCATGAGACCATTTCAATCCACATACCTAAAAGAGAAAAACATATCAGGCACACTGATAGGGTCATTCCAAACAGGTTCTATATTGGTGAGTAATTTGAGTTGCACTCTTGTTTTGGTCTTGGCTTGGATGTTTTACCTCGGATTTGTGGCCAACAAGTTTGCTAATAAAATCATTCGGTACACGAAGATCGTGTTGAAGTATGTTGCGGTCTCTACTCCCAGAAGACAATATATGTGAACTCCATGCCAAGACACCGGTCCTCGTTTGATGCCCACTCATGGTTCTCACCCTCTTGCACTGAGTCCCATCCCAAACCTGAACAAGGGTAATAAAGGATTAGTGAATTTAAATTGCTCCATAGGCGGTGTTAATGACTACATCAAGTTAGAGCATTAACTACCTGCACTTGACCAAGACTTGTGCCAATTGATATGTATGATCCCTCCCGAGTCCATTGGACCGAGCACACACCATCTGCAGGTCCTAGATCACACAACTTAGTTACCTGAGGGAAATAAAGAAAAACAAGTTAAGTGTATTCCCTTATGTTGGAGTGATTGAGACCCATTAATCTTTATGTCGAAGTCGAACATACTTTGCTGGTTGTTGCAGTCCATAAATAAACACAGGTGCCCAATCCAACAGCAAGGACATTTTGTGATGACCAATCAACTAAGTTCAGGTAGAAGTCATCTTGCAGTGATGGTGCATCTAGAACCTGGAAGGAGCAAATATTGCCAACAATTACAACCATAAAGCACTCGATCTTTGTAAATATGAGTGCCATTTTGTAACTATATCCAATGTTGAGTGGGTTGTTCAGAAATCAGTTGATTCATTCCATCAACAATCTTTCCACTATTCCATTTGCCTTGTATTTTGGCTGGTACAAGTTGTTCGTCGACTCAAATAATAAACTATCTAAGCTCAAACAACAATATGCAAGTTAGTTAAACTTTCTGGCATTGGTGCACGACACCACGTGTGCATGCCACGTGGCCCGACACCAAATTTTTTTCTAGCTATGAACATGTTCATACAACAATATCACTAAAGCTTGCTTCCCGGAGAAATTTTTGGGTGTCGGACAGACATCACGTGACACGCACACGTGGTGTTCGGCAGCCAAAACCAGAGTATCACACGCTCAGGCACAAGTAAAGGGATCCACAAAATTCCACGTGTATCGGAGCAGCTCGTGTAGTGTTCCGACATTGGCTGCAGATCACCACGTGCGTGTGACACCTGGTGCCCGCCCGGCACCCAAATTTTTTTTCTACTTCCGGAGTTTGACTTGTAATTGACTGGACTAAAGCTCATTTGAGATTGGCCGAAAAGAACCAAGTCAGGCTTGAACAGGCTCGTTAAGTTTTAGCCCAATATTGAACAACCTACTACTCACTAATGAATCTATACTCTAGTTTGGATATAACTATGTCAGGAATTCACGGGACAAAATTTGAGAAAAATGTTTGGAAGTCGGAAGCTAAGGAAATTTCACCAAATCCAAAGGAAAACGTCAAATGAGTATCCTGCAACAATACTGGATGTATCTTGGTTGAGGCGAGCATTTCTCATTCTTTCGAGAATTTCCACAGATTTCTACACCCAAATGAAATACAGCTGCCTTTTACCTTATGGGGTGTCTTGGGCACTTTCCTAGGCGGCTTAGGTGGCGTTGTATTTTCAGACGAAAACCCACCATCATTACCCAAAATCGAGGGCGAGTACGGCGAATTCAGCCCCGACTGATCCGTCTTGAACCGCAACATATTCTTGCTGCTAGGACTCAACGGAGACCCCTGACCACCACCTGCAGAAGAAGAAAAAGACCCAAAATCAGCCCCAAATAACTCCGTTCTCAACAACCTTGAGTACGCCTCGTTTCCTACTCCTCCCTCCTTCGCCGGAGACGCCAGAGACTTTTCGACGAGCCCGAACGTGTGGAGCCTCGACGACGACCGGCACGGTATGAACCTGTCGCTGCAATTCCCCGACTTCGACGGCGATGACAAGTTGGAGATCGTCCGAGGCGACATTGACCTCGGCGAGTAAAGATTCGGTAAGCTTCCGCGAAGTGGAGAAGCGGAGGAGGATGTCTCTAGACGGAGAGATGCCTCCGACATGGTAGATGGGAGATTTATCCCGCTCTTTCGTCTCTGTGTTGACTCCATTTTTTGGGGGGGTTACTGGGTTTTGCTTGGTGAATTCACAGTGCGATAACTTGTTGAGGATTGAGAGCTGGTAGAAGAAAAAGGTCTCTTCTCTCGCTCTCTCTGTAGGAGGCAAGGGTTTTCGAATGAGAATGGAGTTGCAAGGAAGGTAATGGGGACGAAGCTCGCTTTGGTAACGGTCAATTGTGCAGAACAAGCTGAGCTGCTTTGGTTTTTTACCTATCCCAAAACTAGCCGTTAGTCTTGGACCCATTTCTTTTGGGATCTACTTTCTATCCACCTACACCCACGCGTGTATTCCACGGTAGCACCTGGGGTATATTTTGGTTGTTTTCGTCCTTGCAGGTCTAGGATTTCAGTCTCATCGCGTCCGTGTGCACTATGTGAGGCCTTACCATGCTGTGTACAGGGCAGAGTATGCCCCAATGAACCGCTGAGAAGTCCCGGATTTACTCATCTACGTGTTCTGAGTGACATGCGTATGAGACCCTCACGCTTGGGGTACAAGCATTTTTTTTTACTTTCTCTCCACCTAAAATTTTTAAATAATAATAGTGAATGCCCTTACCTAAAGGTACGGCGCAAACATGTTAATCGTGATAATATTTCAGGTATTAATAATATTTTCGACATTGATAAATGACTTTATTCGATTCGCGTTTCCAGTATTTGAATGTTTCTTTTGGCATTAGGTACAACAAACTTCGAATGTTAGTAGTGCATTTGGCTCTGATTTGGGCTTTCGATAATAAGTGACGACAATTGATTTGTATTTTCGGTATGGATCGTGCCGATGGCACAGGGCGATAGAATAGAAAATGTAACACAATACTTCAGTGTACGACAAAACTTCGAGTGTTGGTAGTACATTCGACACTGATTCGTGCCTTCGGCACTTTAAAGTGCCTTCAGCACTCATGATGAGTGAAGTCACTCAAATTAAACCCATGTCAGTGCTAAACTCAACCCATTACTAGCTCCGATAGAACTCAACTCATGTCAATGTTACTCGACCTGTGTCGAGGGCACTCGGCCAATGACTTCGAATGTAAGTCATGCCTTCGACACTCATTCGTACATTCGACACTGATGAGTGCATTATCCGTGCCTAAAAGCACTCGATCTGTGTCTTCGGTACTTGAACGTCATTATATAAAAGTTTAAAATATACTTCATTCATGTTTGAAATTTTGAAATATGTATTACCCATATTCGAAATTCACAATTTAACATTACATTCATTTGGATGCCAACAATAGAAAAGGGTAAAAAAAATAGTAAGTAACGATTTAAGTTTCAACACCAATAATGCTATCGTTTTACCAATCAACTAATCAAAATGGATGTACACAAAAAAGAAAGTAAAGAAACATTTAACAAAAAATCGTGATCGATTGAAGTGTTTTTTCTCAGCGAACACCATGTACCAAAAAACAATGCCAAAAAACTATCCGAAAGGAAACATTTTGTTATATGCTAGAGCATTCTCAGCAAGCTCCAATGTGTGAAATTCGAAAAACATTTAAGACCTAAAAATAAGAAAAATGTGCAACATGATTCATGTAGGATCAAAAAACTCTCACCTTCCTCTTTAATTTTTTCCTTGGCTTTCTTAAAGGTATGACGTCATTTGACTTGAACAGCTAAAATTGAACTATCATTTTTTAAATTCAATTTGTCTAACAATTTCACTATAGAATTTCGGTAAAAAATCAACACAATTTATAGGAACCATATACTTTCGCACAAAGCAATAGCAATTTCTTCATAAAAAAGTGGAAATCAGAGCATTCTCTTGAATTTATAACATAGCATCCCATAGGAACCTTATTTCTAGGAACCGTATTGCCGTTCTTTTGTGATGTTTGGAACTGCAACTTGCATTAATTATGTGTTGGCTACCATAATTT
The DNA here is from genome assembly GCA_002855965.1 of Monotropa hypopitys. Lineage (NCBI taxonomy): Eukaryota > Viridiplantae > Streptophyta > Magnoliopsida > Ericales > Ericaceae > Monotropa > Monotropa hypopitys. The sequence continues at coordinate 8,292 of NMUG010004127.1, read as the reverse complement.
AGCCATTTTCTTGTGTTAGATATCAAAATTCATTTGTATGCAATTTGGAAATTCGTTTTGGTCTGCAATACTTTGATATCAAGCCTTTTCTCTCTATATTCATTTGTATCCAATTTGCTCTACACTTTGGTTTTGCTGAATATGTGTTAATTTGTATTCAGTTTGTTTTGCAATTTGGTACCAGCATTTGCTTCAGGTACTGATGTTCAGTCACAGGTTCACAGTTTTGAACATTGGTGACTTGAGTTCAAATATTAGTATAGAAAATCCTTTGTACGACACAACTGCACAACACAATTGCAGCAACCAAAAACATTGCAGCAAGTTTCATCTTTTAGACAATCCAACACAATTTCAACCTTTAGACAATCCAACACAATTTCACACTGCACATTGCAGCAAATTTCAGCACATAGCAGCAATACCACGTGTTCTAGAACAAAATTTTAGCCTTTTGACTACCTGATATTTTGTCACAATCTAGAACAAAGTTTCCCACAATTCAACTTGTACAATTCAGTTCAGTTCACATTTCTGGACAAACTGCATACCACGTGTTCTCAAATTTCTAAAACACAATTTGAATTTAGTTTTGACATGTTCTTAGAATACAATCTGCACAACACAATTTTGCAATGTAAAAACCAATTACAACCAATTCAATTCTTATATGATGAACACAATGCAAATCATTCATGTTTGTTTTACCTGTATGCTGTGTATGTACAAAAAAATAAATGCTAACTATAGCAACTAGATATTATAATTCATAATTGGAACCAAACATGAATTCTAACTAAGATACTCCAACAAAAAGGAAGTTCCAAAATCAAGAAATTGCTTCAAGAAACTTCCGAACTTGTTAGTTGTAAAATGAATAATTTTGAGCTAGTCAGCGCGATCATATTCAACTTCTCTCTCACTTTGTCCCTGTAAATCTCCCTCGTAAGTTGTTCTTTACTAGATGCATTACCATACTTCTCTATAATGGTCTCCTTCACTTCTGATTTTAGCTTCTCCTTATTGACCTTATAATTCTTATGAAGCAATTCTGCTTGGGACGGAGCTATGTGTATGTGAACATCATGCCCTTTGTCAAACTTGAACTCCAAAGCTTGACCACTAACTCTATTCTCATTATCACCCTAAATTGGTAATGGATAGGCAATCAGATATATATGAGATCACTACACAGAACCACATATTCAACAAAAATTCAGTCTACGCAAGGCTCTAAGATACTCATTGCATAAAATTTATCATTGGGATCCATATCTGGAAGAGGATCCTCGCGCACGGACTGAGTTTCTGGATCATAGTGGGCAGAGTTAACATAAAGATTAAGAAGATACTTTGATGTGTCCTTGCTGATACGCAGGTTCCTAACAGGGAAAAGATTCAGAAAATGTGTTAGCAATAAGCAACACAAATTGAGGTAATAATTTCCACATCACAAAAACAAAACATGTGGGAGGGTTTGTATACACACATGGACTACCATGGTTTAGACTTGAAATAAGGGTTGGGCACATGATTTTCAACCTTTGCAAAGTCCATCTGTTTTCTCTCATCAACCTTGGCTTAATCCGCCTTCAGATCATCTTCATTGTCGTCTTCATCGCTAACCTCATCCTCCCCAACTTGGTTGCCATTTCTCTTCCAAAATTTTAAGTTGTTGTTCCTTCAAGTATTTCTTTATAGATTCATCCCTTTTTTCGTATCTCTCAATAACATAGGCATAGCTAGCAGCATCATAGCCATTCCAACGGTTCCGTTTTCTATCATAATCCAGCTCAACATCCCAACGGTCCCATTTTCCATCATAATCAAATCACGAGTCATGGCTCCACAACTCTACAAAAGCATGACAAAATCATATCAATTCAAACTCTAGCTTCGACATTTTCATTGAATAAATGGACAGCACACGTGGAATAGCTTTCACACATATATAGCCAAATTGAGATCTTAATACTTGTATAACCAAAAATCAAATGTAAAATACAAACAAAGATATGTCATCATATTTCATGACTTTTATTTCTGAGAATAAATTGTTCTTTTCAATGTCATAAAGTCCTGTATATCTCAAAATGTCACACACCGGAAATTTTAATTAATTTCCATTCATTTTAATAAATCTAAAATTATGTGCCTTTGAGATCTCGGGATGTTTGGAAGTATTTATGATAGTCGTATATCATTTTAAGTAAGTTTGGGTGGGTTGGACGTCCCCAGCATGATGTTCGTTAATGGTTGAGTGTTCGGATAAGTCCTTAATCGCATTTAACTCCATCGACCTGATCCGTTCTTCAAATAAGATTTATTTATTCTTGGAAGTCATAGATAATTTGATTACAAATCCAACGCAACTTGAATCGTCTCAATCAGAGTCTGGACGAAGACGTTATGACCAAAATACTCTCGGAAATTCCATCTCTCAGAACCAGTGCAAAATTGGCCTTGTCCACCGGTACACCGTACCGTGGTCGACCGGTCGCGGCATTGCAGTGGGCATTTGTACCAGGCCTCGACCGGTCGAGCCAAATGCGTCGATCTGTTGCCATGAGTAAAACTGCTGCGCGAAATGGGTTTATTGAAGGGTAGTCTTGTAATTATACAAGGGGCATATATATATATGTGTTTATACAGGTTTTCCCCTCATTTCTTTCATTCTAAAACCCTAGCACACCCCCTCTCTCTACCTCTCGCTTCTCCCCCTCTCACTTCTCCCCCTCTCACTTCTCTCTACAACATGGAGGAATCCGAGTGGAATCGAAGGAAACGCGAAACACGAACGTCGTTCCTCATCGTCTCCTCTATGCGTGGCTAGGCTTGGATCGTCCAACGGTGGTAAGATTGTCTCTCTCTCTCTCTCTATCTCTAAAACCATAGGTTTTGTACCTTTCTCTTCCTTTCATGGTTATGGGTTGCTAATCGAATGTTTTGGTCTTAGCGACGTCGTAGAGCATCACGAGAGCTTCGCGGCGGTGAGCTTGGTTCGTGGTGGCCATAGAGGTTTTTCGGTGAAGTTTTCCGGCGAGCGTCACCAGAGCTCCGACCGAGGTAGAGTTTTCTACCCCTCTCGTTTGTAGTGTTGGTCTTATTATTTCCCCCCTTACGCGTTTTATGATATTTCATCGATTGTGCGTATTCGCGTAATTTACATCCATGAGTCGCCGTTCGCGTCAATTGGTCGGGTATGAGTATTGTCTAGGGTCTCTATGAATTCCCTAAGAGATTAATTGTTCGATTCCGAGTCCGATTTAGAAAGCCCCAATTTTGTGGAAACTCTGTCGTCGTTTTATAAAAATCGAAGTGGGGAAAATGACTTGTTTGGGACTCTCTTGGGTGGTTATGGGTTAAACGTTGTTTTGACAGGTTTTGCGAACGATTAGAATGCTTTGTGAATAAACAGAAATGTTTTTGAAAATAATGGAAAGGAAAGTCGCATTTTTGGATGACACGTCGACTCGGAGGTTGTTTACCCCAAGTCACACAGAATGAAAGAATGAATTAAAAGTAAATGTGACACTCGATTCTATGCGAGGAATGAGTTGGCTTGATATACAGGAAGTTGGGAGTACCTTGGGTGGCTTGTTATAACACCCATGACATTGCGCAATGGAGGGTTGTCTAGCCCTTCCCAACGAGTTGGGGAATACGAGGATTTATACGGTGAGTGGTTGACGAGCCACTAGACCAGAAATAGCCGAAACTCCATATATTGATTGACACTTGCCTTCATTGTTCTATGAGGCACGTAATTAAAATACAAGTAAAGCTAGGATATAAATGGGAATTGGAACACGTTTGAATAACGAAAATGAGTCTTTTACATAGTGTGGTTATGACACTTGGACACAATTCCCCTTTGGCCTTGTCTAGGCAAACCTTTGGAAAATATTGATAACTCTCTCTTGAGTCTTGTACTATTTTTACCCTACGATGAGTCAAATGTGGAATGAAGGAACAAAACTTACAGTTTTAAAATATAATGAGATCCATTGCATTGTGTCACATTACATTCCTTACACGAGCACACACCTTCACCCCAGTATTATATACGTTAGGAGATAGATTATCTCTACCAGGCGGTGGTTCCTGACCCTCTACTTTTGTAGGACCTTGTCTCCTTGACTTGGAGTAGCTATTCGATCCTTCAAAGGATATAGAGCTATAGTGGACTGTAGGCTGCATGTTGTTCTCCTTTTCAATTGCTGTACTTCTTTTCTTTCTGTTGGCCACCTTGTACATGATTACTTATAAAATCCTATTTTGGCCCCTTTCTTTTAGTTGAGGCACTGTTGTACAGAGTTATGATATAAAACCCTTTTAGCCTCTTTAGTTGTATTACATTTTAGTGGAAGGCATGTATTGTAATGATCATAGTGATGGGTGTGGTGGTAGATTGTACTTTACCCTTTGTTTGGATACTCTTTACCCATTTAACACTCCACTTTTGATTAAAAAAATTTGTTTCAAATTTTGGGAGTGTTACAGTTGGTATCAGAACGCTCGTTCCGATTTACCTGGGACTTTGGGGGAGACTTTTAGTCTTAATGGGTGCACAGTTTCTCTTGTGTAGCTCTTGGGGATTTGTATTTAGGGTGAATGACATGTGTATCTAGGCATTGAATGTGTGTGCATTGCATGGATCTCATAAAACAACAAGTTTTTATAACTCGAATTAATAAGATGGTTGGAAATTCGTGGTGTCTACTTCTTCGAGTTGGTCTTGTTGTTGTTCTTTTGGAAATTTGAACAAATTCATGTCTATCCTGTGGTGACTTTCGTGCCTGTCTTGGTAATTATTATAATAACTTATGGGTATTGGACTTGTCAGTTCCGGTTGTATCCTCTTGTTGGTAGTGATGACTCCTACTCTGGCTTAGTGAACTGTTTTGAGTCCCTTGTTCTTAGAGTGTGGATGAGTTTCTTTGATGACTCTCGTGGTGATCTGGCATCTTGTTCCTCGATATCGATCGTTGGTGGCTGTAGCTATGGCTTGTCGAGCCTATTCCCTCGTAGGAAGTGAATTCTTGTTATTGTCGTTGTGGCTTTTGAGCCTAAATCTAGTGGCAAATGGTGGAACTTTGCAGCGTTCAGTTGGTGGATTCTTATTTACCCTCCTAGTGAGGATGATGATTCTGTTTACGATCAAATAATCGTTTCTTGAGTTCTCTTTCTTGTAGTCATTGATGAACTCCTTGTGCGATATTCCTTATAGAAGAATGTCGTTCTTCTTGACGCTGATGGATTAAGAGTCATTCCTGTGACTGGGAAGTTATAGTGCTCTTGTAACTGATCCTTAAATTCTATGTCGCTCCTTGTGGTGGAGTTATGACTCCCATTAACTTTGGGATTGATTTAGTCTCCCTGTCATGCCTCGTTCCCTGTGTAAGTTCTGGAATCTCAGAATGACCTTATTTGTGGGGTTGAGAATTTTGGTTGCTTCGTGATGTGTTAGCACTTGGTGATCTAGTGGTTGTGACCTTCCTTGTGAAGTGAGGATATCTCAGTATGGTAAGTCCTTATAGTGACATAAATCGTGTGTGATTCACTTGGGATGTGTGGTGACCGGACCCATGCCCTGAGGATCGTAAACTGTCACAGAATCTTATCACCTACGAATCGGCCATACAGACCGTCCAACTGGAGGGTCCCGTCGGGCGTCCGACTGTTAGCATTCGGACCATCAGCGACTCATAGAACCAAGTGCAGGGGCACCAATCACCAGGTGTCCGTGGCCGAAGAGCCCGCAGCCTGGCCGACCGCCAATGTCCGGGCAGACGTCCTCCGGTGACACTTTGCCACTGCTCTCGGCTTACTGCCAAATGAGCCAGACCATCCGGAGGACTACCCTCATGTCACTATCGCGGGGATCCATCCAAGATTCCCCATCCGTACGGTCCAACCCGGTCCACCAACCGTTCAGGCCCACCCGTGGGCCCTCGACGTGGGGCCCACTCAATATTCGTGAGCCCCAAGCCAACATTCCCCTATAAATACCCCCTATGGGCACTGTTCACGGGATCCTGGTCCTCAACCTGATTTTAGATCCCCGACCGCTACCGTCCGGCCTCCTCCATTTTATGCTTTACTTCCTATCCAAACAGTTCTAACTTAAGCATCGGAGGCCCCGTTGGTGAAAACCCCACTGGCGGGCACTCACCCTTGTGTCGCAGGAGCCAGGCAGGAGGATCCCCCTATTTGTTTGCAGGGACCACGCAAGCACCCGGTCATAGCCGACTCCCAGCATCCGAAGGCTCAGCCGTCTCAAAGAACCCTTCGGCAGAAACAGGTCACCACAATTGGCGTTCACAGTGGGACGGTAGCGCCATTATCAGTGGAGTCCAGTTGTCTGCACTTCTCTCTAGCTACCCTCATGGAAGATGGTAATACGACGCCGGTGGCCCAGGACCCCACTCTTCCAATCGGTCCGGCCCCGCCTCCCCCGCAACATGTTTCCATGGGGCTTTTCTCTTCTCCGACCGGCCTCACGCCGGAGCTAGGATCGGCCTACGCTGCGGCCGTGGACCGAATGCTGAAAGAAAGGGACGCGGAGATAGCCAAGCTTCGGGAACAGGTGGCCCGGGCCACAAACGTCGCCGACTCCGCCTCACGATCCTCAGGACAGCAGCGGAGGCGCAAATCAAGAGAAGACAGGGAACGCAAAGGAAAGGGAGTGGTCGAAGGACAAGAGCGTCAGACGGGTCACTCGGACGGCAACGACAGGCGCCCAAAGCGTCATGAGTCTGTCCCCCTTTACATTTATGAAGGAGGGGAGTTCGTTGAGGTCCACCCGTAAGACTTCTGGCCGGAAACGGAGGACTCCAGTCAGTAGAGGGAGAAGCGCCATCGAGACCGGGAAGAAAAGAACCGGCGCCACTCTCCCGCATCTGACGACGATCAAAGGGAGCATCGGCACCACCGAAGGGACCACCATGCCGAGCACCCCTCCGGACAGGCCCTTCAGGCTATCGATGCTCGCCTCGAGCAGCTCAGTCATTCTCCCTTCTCCCGGACCATAGACTCAGCTGTCCTCCCTCCTGGCTTCAGCTTGCCCAAATTCACCAGGTACGATCCAAAAACTGACGCATACACCCACCTCAGCTACTACAGACAGATAATGGCCCTTTACTCTTCAAGCGATGCCATCCTGTGCAAGGTCTTCCCTACGAGCCTTGGCACCTTGGGCTCACTCTGGTTCAACAAGCTTCCTTCCCGGTCAATCCGGAGCTTCAGAGATCTGGAGAGGACCTTCCTTGCCCGCTTTGTCACAAGCGGCAAGCAGAAAAAAGAGGTCGACTCTCTGATCAGCCTCCGAAAGCGACCGGACGAGACCCTGCGGCAATATGCCGACCGGTACTGGGAGCTTTACAACGACATCCAGAACTGTGATCAGGGAGTCACAAATTCCTCCTTCAAGCTGGGCCTAGAATCTGAAAGCCTCATGCTCCGGTAGCTTATGCTCCATCCTCCAGAGAGCATGGATGATCTGATGCAGATGATTGACAAGTTTTGTCAATTGGAGGACCTCCTGGACGAGCGAGCCTCCATCCGACCCCCTCAGGCTCGGCCTGCCCCCGCTCAACACAACCGGAGGCAGGTCAACATGGTAAAAACAGGGGATAGGAAGGCCCCCAAACCGGAGAACTACGTGGCGGAGACCACGGTTTTCATAGAGCCAATCTACATCGTCCTCCGGTTGATCAGGGATGAGCCGTTCTTCAGAGAGCCGGACCACAAGCTGGGAGAAAGTCACCCCAATGGGAAGGCCTACTGCTCTTACCACAGGAAAAAGGGGACACTTCACAACCTCCTGCCTGTCTTTCAAAGCCTACCTGGAGCATCTGGTCCGACAGGGCCATCTTGACAAGTGGATCGACCAGCGCAGGACACCGGCCGCCAGGCCCAATGCATACTAGGCAAACCAGGGTGAAGGGAATATCCCCATGATCCCTTGATCCGGCGAATGCCAAACGGATCCCCCCATACTGTAATGCGTTTCTCCTTTTATTATCCAATGAAATGCTCTTTTTGTCTTCCCTTCTTTGTGTTCTTCATTCCTTTTCAGGACATAACACTGTGGCTTCGGCAGGCGCACGCTTTGACGTGGTTATAACCTGCCGACCACCCTATGGCTATGGGCAATTCATCCATCACCATGGCTCCGGATTATGATGTCCGTCCATCACCATGACTCCGGATTATGATGTCCGACCACCACCATGGCTCTGAATTGTCTATCCATCACCGAAGACTGACCGACTGGCTTTGTCGGGTCGC
>NMUG010004126.1:0-14126 GCA_002855965.1 Monotropa hypopitys | reverse complement strand
ATTCTCTTCTTGTCACATTCTTTTCTTTCTTCTGTAAAACCTTGAATCATTAAAATTCCTACGTTCGAATCTTTGGTGAAATTAAGTAATTGGATGATTTGAATCAAAGAAATAATTTTCAAGTCGGCTTTTATTAGATTGCTTATTATTATTTTGGAATTTTAAATCAAAATTAAAAGCATTCAAATAATCAAAATTTCTAGATTCGAATCTTCGGCGAACTTAAGTAACTGAGAGATTTGGATCAAAGAAATAATTTGCAAGTGGCTTTTGCCGGATTGCTTTTTATTCTTTTGGAATTTTAAATCAAAAACAAAAACATTCAAATAATCAAAATTCCTAGATTCGAATCTTCAGCGAAATTAAGTAACTGGAAGATTTGAATCAAAGAAATAATTTGCAAGTCGACTTTTGCCAGATTGTTTATGTAACGACCCGAAAGTTCATATGTATATTTATATTTTCAATGCCTAAATTCATTTATAAAATATATACCAATGCTTGTGATCTTTTGGAAGGCCATGGAATAGCCTTGAGATGTCGATTCAGTGCGAGGAACATTGGGAAAGTGATAGGGGTCGAGTAAGGATGAGCGGGAGTCATTTGGACTCAGTTTTCTGGTCCAGTCGTCTGGACCATGGCATATGCTCGTCCGAACGAGCCAGGAAGGAAGGATGCAAAACGATCCAGGAGTGGTCGTCCGGATGACGGGGTTTCCCGTCTGGACAAAGGTGGTCGTCCGGACGACGGTAGGGCTTCGTCCCTACGACGATCACTATAAGTGCGATTTTTGGGTTTTAAGTGGGGGGCATTGTTGTCTTTAGCCATGGGGTATATATGGGACCCTTGGGTTCGAACTAGGGGTATTTCTTCTCCATTTCTCAAACCCTAAAGCTCCTTCTCTCTTCGCTCTCTACCTCCCATGGCTCTCCCTCCCTCTTTCTAAATTTTGGGGGCCTTCCGTGCATCTCCCGGAGTTCTTGCAAGCATTAACGTCGTTCCCCACGTTGAGGGCTCTCCGACAATATAGGTGGCGAAGTCATCCTCTTGAATTTTAGGGTAAGTCATTATTGAAGGTTGTTTTCTCATAGTGGTTCTTTGGAGACTTTGATTCCCCTTGACATTGCCTTTCCATATTTGTGCATAGGTTCGTCGGTGCCGATAACTCCGCGATTAGGGTTTCCTCCATTGCTGAAACTTGAGGTAAATATGCTCCTATCTTGTGTTTGTGTGGTTGTGTTAGGCCACTAATTTGATTTACAAGATTAAAATCAAAGAATTTCTATAAAACTCATGTTTTGGAAATCAAGAAGGAATCATGTTTGATTAAATGAAATTGGAATCATCCTTGCATTGGAATTGGTAGTTCTTGGTGGATGTGAGGATGTGAGATATTCAATTTGATGTCTAGGACTTGTAATCGAATTGTTGAAGTTTGATGGAAATTGGGGATTTTATCCTAGGAGTCTAAATTAGTGTAATTGAGCAGTGATCTTGTGCTCTCTAGGTGTTTGATACAATGCCCGAGGGGCTTACGGGTGTAATTCATGATTTGGTAGATTTGTTAAGTCTTGGTTAGGCCCTTGTGTGTGGCCTTGGATGGATGGGTGATGAGTTGTGCGATTAATTAAGTGTCCTTGGTGACTAGAACCTTGTATGTATTTGTGCACTCTAGGTGTTTGTTGAAATACCATAGTGAAGAGGATTGGGTATCGATGTGTGAACTCGTCACACTTGGGTTGGGAATTCGTCCCTACAATGTAGTACCCTTGGATTAGGCTGGTCAGATGACTAGACTTGTGGTTTATGTGTTGAGGTGTGAGTTCATCACACTTAGGTGGGAACTTATCCCCTTGAAGTGAATTCGTCACTAGTGTTGAGAAACTCGTTCCCTTAGATTAAATTCGTCAATCTTTTCAATTCACCTATTAAACAACCAACCAAAAAGAAGACGTGATTCATGAATGTGGTGTGTGGATGACTAAACAATGTGGTCCTTGATGATTGTGAGTTGGTGCATCCCTCGTGGCACCTCGTAAATTCGGTGCATTTCTCGTAGCACCTCGTGTGATAGTGCATCCATCGTGGCACTTCGTGTGATGGTGCATCCCTCGTGGCACCTCGTGTATTAGTGTATTTCTCGTGGCACTTCGACGTGAGCGAGTCAATACTTGTCCTCACCAAGGAGACTCTAAATCGATCCCGGGCTTAATGGTTTCAAAGTGGTTTTCAAATATAGTCCACATTTGGGGTAAGCCAGTCCTTATTTAGTGAGGCGGTCGAGACTCGTGTGACTCATTTTCAAAGTTGTGTTAAGCCAAGAGTCGAACAAACTAATCAAACAAGATAAATCAATTCACCAACGTGTACCTATATAGATATGTATATAGAGGAATCGAAAGAATAGTTGATGTGCGACATGGTTTGGTGAATTGTGTGAGTATGAGCTAAGTCGTGGAATTAGCTAGTGGATTTGATATGGAGTTTGGCTTGTGTACTACGGTTGGTAGCGGTACCAATAGAGATGGGTTGTGTTCTTGAGAGTGTCCTCCCTAGAAAGTGTGATAGTTTTACTATATCGGCATGGCATGGTAAAGGTTGAAGTCCTTGGTTCTTACGGCCTTGGTTTTAGTACGCGTTGCCTAGTTGCGTGGCAGAGGGGTACTTGGTAAAGAGAAGGTTTCACTTGGGTTATGATTAGTCATGAAAAAAATATAGAAAGGCTTGGGCTTCTCTTTATGTACTTGTGTAGATGAAACACTTGGTTAGACTTATGAGTCTTGGTTTGGGATAGTGACTTGGTAGTGGTGTTTGAGATGTATGAGTAATGGCATGCTTGGGATTGCATCATAGGAATTTACACCACTTGCACATGTTACCATAATTGCATTTACACTTGATAGACGCATATTTGCTAGGTCTTTATGACTCAACCTTTTTTTTTACAGTTTTATGCAGGTTTGTATGGTTTGATATCTTGTAGCCGGGAGTTGGCATTGGCTTGCGCTACCTTCTTTTCAGTGAGAAGCATTTCATAGTATTTCATTTATGTATCATTATAATAAATCTCCTTCTCCCTTTATTTGTAGTTTAAGTTTTATTTCAAATGTAAAGGCATTATTTGTATTTCAATTTCAAGCCAAGTTTCATGTAAAGGATTTGTAAGGAAATATGTTTGACTATTCACGACCCTTTTGTCATGTGGTTTGGTCAATGTGGTTTTATAATTAATCATTCTTTTCTCCCATTCAAAAAAAATGGTTTGAAAATCTGAGGCGTGACAACTTGGTATCAAAGCTTTCGTTCGAAAACCTTGGAACCTTAGGGAAACTTTTAGTTTCAATGGGTTCTTCATGTGCTTTCCATGGAGTCCTTTGTTGTGTTTGCATGCATTGAGAGTTGCATGGCATCAGTATGCCCTTGTTTGAGGCATAGGAAGTTGGCAATAGTATGCCCTTGTTTGAGGCATAGGAGTTTGGTATTTGTTCTCGGATGAGTTGGTTTCTACTAGTGTATTGGAGGTTTTGCCTATGGATATGTGTGTATGCTGAATATGTGGTTTGTCTTCCTAGCATCCAATATTTATGGACTCATAGTTTATGTATAGAGATTTATGAGCATAGTGTTATTGTGGTTCGTGTATTGAACGTGTTATTTGTATGCTTGCTAGGACTTGGCGTCGCTTGTTGCGTTGATTGTCGATATGGTTATTCGTCAGAGAGGTAGTAGGATTCGTCAAGAGATCCCGATGGAAGATGTCCGTGAAGAGGAAAATGTTGAAGTGGGCCAAAAAGAAGCAGTGGATCCTAGATTATTTGTGAGGCAGCTTGCCGAGGCCATGGTTGAGGCCACCAGAGTAGTTCAAGCCCCCAGGGCTAGGGGTGTTAGCCACGTGATGGAGGCTTTGCGAGAGTTCCGTGCTATGAACTCTCTTAGTTTCAATGGAGAGGGTGAGCCTATTGAGGCCAATCACTGGCTTTCTGAGAATTGTAAGGCATTGGACACCCTTCACATCGTTGAGGATGATATGTGAGTGTCTTTTGCATTCTATCAGTTGGTCGGTGAAGCAGGAGAGTGGTGGAGTTCGATAGTTGAAGCCAAGAAAGATGTGCGGAGGTTTGCTAGAGTTGCAGATCCGGGTTTAGCTGATGAGAATGTGGGTGCCATTTTATGGGAGCAGTTCGTTTCTACCTTCGAGGATCAGTACTTTCCAGAATCGTTTTGCGAGCAGTTGAGGATGCAATTCGAGTTGTTGCAGCAGGGTGACATGACGGTCTCTCAATATGCGATCAAATTTCAGTCCTTGTCCCGTTTTGCTCCAGAGTCAGTTCAGAGGATCACAAGTGCAAGAGGTTCGAACGGGGTCTTCGCCTCTACATCCAGAGACTCATAGTTGGGCAATGTATTCGTTCATTTGCCACTATGTTGGATTGTGCCAGGGCTGTTGAGCCTCTTTGCAATGAAGAAGAAAAGGAAGTCAGAGTGTTGGAGCCTCATCGGCAGTCTTTCATTTCAAATCCCACATCCTCTTCAGACAGTCTTGCGAGGAAGAGGCATAGAGATTGTTCTTTTTCTCATATTCAACATGGTTCTTAGTCCATCATCAGTGTTGGTGTTGCGACAGAGCTACCGAGGAGCCACGTTGTTTGTCATCATTGCAATCGGGAAGGGCATTATCGTTCTCAGTGTCCCTAGGTTACTTGCTTCGAGTGCGGTCCGTTAAAACATGTGGGAAGTATTTGCCCACAGAGGAGCGGTAGGCAAGGAGAGATGTCAGTTGGGCATCACTCATCGGTTGGACCAAGAGTTGAGCAGCTCCAGCAAAGGAGTCAGAATCAGCAGTCTCATCTCTAGGTGTTCTCATTTAGTCCTCAGTTTGAGAGAGGAACTAGTTCTAGAGGTGCACGTCGGGATTCGATTCATAGAGGCAAGCAACCAGTGGAGTGGATGACTCATAGTAGAGTGTACTCGATTGCTATGGTGGATCCTCAGCCGCTGGTTTCTCCATCTTAGTAGACTTGTTTTATGTTTGCTTGTCATAGTTGTATTGTGCGTTGATGGGATTGGCATCCCTTGTTGCATTTCGCTAGTAGCATTGTGAACTCGGTTTAAGATTATGCAGACCATTGAGTTTGGACTAGGGGCATTTCTTCTCCATTTCTCAAACCCTAAAGCTCCTTCTCTCTTCGCTCTCTACCTTCCATGGCTCTCCCTCCCTCTTTCTAAATTTTGGGGGCCTTCCGAGCATCTCCCGGAGTTCTTGCAAGCATTAACGTTGTTCCCCACATCAAGGGCTCTCTGGAAACATAGTGGCGAAGTCATCCTCTTGAATTTTCGTGTAAGTCATTCTTGAAGGTTGTTTTCTCATGGTGATTCTTTGGATACTTTGATTCTCCTTGACATTGCCTTTCCGTATTTGTGCATAGGTTCGTTGGTGCCGATAACTCCGCGATTAGGGTTTCCTCCATTGTTGAGGCTTGAGGTAAATATGCTCCTATCTTGTATTTGTGTGGTTGTGTTAGGCCACTAATTTTATTTACAAGATTAAAATCAAAGAATTTCTATAAAACTCATGTTTTGGAAATCAAGAAGAAATTATATTTGATTAAATGAAATTGGAATCATCCTTGCATTGGAATTAGTAGTTCTTGGTGGATGTGAGATGTGTGATATTCAATTTGATGTCTAGGACTTGTAATCGAATTGTTGAAGTTTGATGGAAATTGGGGGTTTTGTCCTAGGAGTGTAAATTAGTGGAACTGAGCAGTGATCTTGTGCCCGCTAGGTGTTTGATATAATGCCCGAGGGGCTTACGGGTGTAATTCATGATTTCGTAGATTTGTTAAGTCTTGGTTAGGCCCTTGTATGTGGCCTTGGATGGATGGGTGATGAGTTCTGCGATTAATTAAGTGTCCTTGGTGACTACCCTTGTGTGTATTTGTGCACTCTAGGTGTTTGTTGAAATAGCGTAGTGAAGAGGATTGGGTATCGATGTGTGAACTCATCACACTTGGATTGGAAATTCATCCCTACGATGTAGTACCCTTGGATTAGGCTAGTCAGATGACTAGACTTGTGGTTTATGTGTTGAGGTGTGAGTTCATCACCCTTGGGTGGGAACTTGTCCCCTTGAAGTGATTTCGTCATTATTGTTGGGAAACTCGTTCCTTTAGATTAAATTCGTCAATCTTTTCAATTCACCTATTAAACAACCAACCAAAAAGAAGATGTGATTCATGAATGTGGTATGTAGATGACCAAACGATGTGGTCCTTAATGATTGTGAGTTGGTGCATCCCTCATGGCACCTCGTAAATTCGGTGCATTCCTCGTGGCACCTCGTGTGATAGTGTATCCATCGTGGCACTTCGTATGATGGTGCATCCCTCGTGGCACCTCATGTGTTAGTGAATTTCTCGTGGCACTTTGACGTGAGCGAGTCAATCCTTGTCCTTGCCAAGGAGACTCTAAATCAATCCCGGGCTTAATGGTTTCAAAGTGGTTTTCAAACATAGTCCACGTTTAGGGTAAGCCGGTCCTTATTTAGTGAGGCGGTCGAGACTTGTCACGACTCGTGTTTTCAGATTTAAATTTTGGTGTTTAAATTATTAATCGATGCGTTTGGATTGCATATGACCTTGAGTGAGGGCGTGGGAGAGCCTTAGGACGTCAATTCAATGCAACGAACGTTGGAGAAGTGTCGGAATTGAAGGATGGTCGAACCGGAGTCAAAAGACTCATTTTAGAACTTTTCTGGTGTGGTCGTCCGGACCACGGTCTGGGCTCGTCCGGACGAGACAGGAAGAAAAGGAGCAAAAGAATTCAGGTTTGGTCGTCCGGACGACGGTCGAGTATCGTCCGGACGAGGTCAGCAGGGAGGTTCCAATTTGCTTCAAGAGTTGTCGTCCGGACGATGGGGGTTTCCCGTCCGGACGAAGGTGCGTTGTCCAGACGACGGTCGGGGATCATCCGGACGAAGGTCTCAGAAATGCGAAATTTTGGTGTTTTTAATCAGGGGCAACTTGGTCATTTCACCCCTATTCTGAACTCTTAGGGCTAAAAACGTGTGGGAACCCCTTTCTCCCTCATTTTCACTCTAACACTCTCTCTGTACCTTCTAAAAACCTCCATTGTTGCTCCTCCTTCTCTCTTCCATTTGACAAGCTTCCAAGGTGAGTTTGAAGAAAGTCCAAGGAAAAAGCTTGCTCTCCTTGCCAAGAGCTTTCCAACAAGCTAGACGTTTTCAATATCCACCGAATCCGGAATTCTAGGGTTTGCTCCAAGCTTTCAAGGTAGGGTGATATCCATCACTTGTACGGTTCTAGGTTATGTTCTCTCTTCCCCTCTCTTTGAAATCTAGTCATTGTTGGAAAATTATTGTATATGCATGTTTGTGTGAAATTGACCTAGGGTTTAAGGTAGAATTATGAAATTGATGGTTCTAATGGAGTTCCTATGGTCTTATGTGCATTATACTTGAGTCAATTGCATGTTGGAACAAGTTGTGCAAAAAAAAACCAAATCTTGCATGAACCCAAATTTATAAAATTGAGGCTTTTGATCAATTAGAGGTCATTTAGTTAAATTGACATCGGATATGTGAAATTGGGCCTAAATTAGGCTTAACAGATGGGTTTTTACCATGGGTCATGTTTATGGAAAATTGTCGCACATTGTACCATGTTGCGTGGATTGTAAATTGAAATCCAATCAATCATGATTATGTGGACCCTTGAATATAATGAATGACCTTGGCACGATTATCGACAGGAATGGACTTGATTTTAGGGATTCCCGGGTTGAAAGACTTGTAGCAATGATGTGGGAATTGGTATGTTCTATATGCGGGAATGGACTTAATTTTTAGGGATTCCCGGGGTGGTCTCTCCACCCACGACTTTGTGCACAAAGGGGGCTACGTGAGCCCTCCCAACGGCCTTTGGGAAAGATGGATTGTGTTGATGTAGTGTGTTGACGAGCCACTACTTCAACCTTGCCCCATCTATGTTACAATGATATTTGGATGAATCCGGAATGGACTTGACTTTTAGGGATTCTGGGATTCATACCACTTTAGCCACTATGGATGAAAACGGAATGAACTTGACTTGTAGGGATTCTGGAATTCTTGCCATTTGTGAGCCTGGGAGATATACGGGATGGACTTGATTTTTAGGGATCCCGCGACTTATGAAAACGAAAATAAATTGCTCATGGGATATACTTGTAATGGCATCTCCTTGTTCATAACACTTGAGAATATTGGAATGAATGTGAAGTTGCGAATGGAACATTGGAATGAGAAACGAGTATGATAGATGTGCACTTATATGGATACTTGATTCTAGTATCCTTGGTTAGCATTCTCACTTGTATGTCGGTTCGTGGAGTCATATAATATATGTCGGATCATTACCTTGCATTGCCTCATGCATGTTGCTTACATTTTTCTGTACATTCACACACTCGTTCACACTAGCCTAGGACATGATTGTTGATAGATATTTCCCTACTTTAGCGTGACACGCTCTTTTTTTTAGGTTCTGCAGGTAAGAAACCAATGTTGGAGGATCTTGAAGCTCCTTGAGAATTTGGAATGTTTTGATGTTAACTTGTAGGTCTTGCATTATTTATTTTGAAATACCCGGGTTGTGGGTTGTTTTAACTTATGGTATGTAATAACTTAAACCTTGTTTTTCCTTCTCTTCTACCTCTTCTGTGGTTTGAACTTATGACTTAACTTTTCCGCATTCACACTCGGATTTTGTGAAAGTTTGGAATGGGATGTGTTTGGTATTTAGATTGATTTAAAAATTGTGATGAGCCTTGCTTGTTTCCCCATTTTTAATATGATTAAAAAAAATGGTTTGAAAATCCGGGGCATGACAAGACTCGTGTGACTTATTTTCAAAGTTGTATTAAGCGGGGAATCGAACAAACTAATCAAACAAGATAAATCAATTCACCAATGTGTACCTATATAGATATGTATATAGAGGAATCAAAAGAATAGTTGATGTGTGACGTGGTTTGGTGAATTGTGTGAGTATGATCTAAGTCGTGGAATTAGCTAGTGGATTTGATATGGAGTTTGTCTTATGTACTACGGTTGGTAGCGGTACCACTAGAGATGGGTTGTGTTCTTGGGAGTGTCCTCCCTAGAAAGTGTGATAGTTTTACCATATCGGCATGGCATGGTCAAGGTTGAAGTCCTTGGTCCTTACGGCCTTGGTTTTAGTATGCGTTGCCTAGTTGCGTGGCGGAGGGGTACTTGGTAAAGAGAAAGTTTGACTTGGGTTATAATTAGTCATGAAAAAAAGATAGAAAGGCTTGGGCTTCTATTTGTGTACTTGTGTAGATGAAACACTTGGTTAGACTTATGAGTCTTGGTTTGGAATAGTGACTTGGTAGTGGTGTTTGAGATGTATGAGTAATGGTATGCTTGGGATTGCATCATAGGAATTCACACCACTTGCACATGTCACCATAATTGCATTTACACTTGATAGACGTATATTTGCTGGGTCTTTATGACTCAACCTTCTTTTTACAGTTTTATGCAGGTTTGTATGGCTTGGTATCTTGTAGCCGGGAGTTGACATTGGCTTGCTCTACCTTCTTTTCAGTGAGAAGCATTTCATAGTATTTCATTTATGTATCATTGTAATAAATCCCCTTCTCCCCTTTACTTGTAGTTTGAGTTTCATTTCAAATGTAAAAGCATTATTTGTATTTCAATTTCAAGCCAAGTTTCATGTAAAGGATTTGTAAAGAAGTGTGTTTGATTATTCACGGCCCTTTTGTCATGTAGTTTGGTCAATGTGGTTTTATAATTAATAATTCTTTTCTCCCATTCAAAAAAAATGTTTTGAAATTCCGAGGCGTGACAGTTTATTATTCGTTTGGGATTTTAAATCAAAAATTCAAAAATATCAAATAATCAATCTCTGGTTTCAAATCTTCAGGGAATTAAGTAACCGGATGATTTGGGTCAAGAAAATAATTTGTGAATCAACTTTTGTTGGATCACTTATTATTTCTTAGAGATTTTAAATACAAATCAAAACATAAAATAATCAATTCTATGATCTAGATCACTGGCGAATTAGGTAATCAGATGATTTGGATCAAGAAAATAAATTGTAAGTCGGTTTTTTGGCCGGATTACTTATTATTCCTTTGGAATTTTGAACATAAAAAATAAAAAATAAAATATACAGAAACTCTGCCCATTCAATAAGAGAAAACCACAAAAATAATCAAAGATTTAAATTCATTTCAATTCAATTCTTATAAATTCACCATTTTACATTTTATTATTTCTTGGCCGAAAAATCTTTGAATTTGATTAATAAATGGTTTATTTGAAAAATAAAGTACCGAAAGGGCGATGTAGGATTCCTAACACATTCCCTACTCATAACGGTAAATTCCTGAATCAAACTCTGGTATACGTAGACTAAACCTTTTTTAAAACTGGTAAATTGGCACACTATAACTCTATGTCGAGTGGCGACTCCAAAAATAGATAAATAATAGAGTGTATATTATTTTGGCAATTGCAAACTATTATTAGTCTGATATTTTCATTCTAAATAAACAAATTACAGTTGTAATTTTATATTTTAAAATACCCATCGTATTTAAGCCAAGAGAAAATAAGAAAATCCATTCCCGCACGAGCGAGGGCGGATTGGAAAATTTTCGGGGTTCGATAGCTGGCGACTCCGCTGGGGGACTTACTAAGAAGATTTCGGCTTCTAATATTTTTAAATCAACTTTAACTAAAATTCAATTATTTCTCGGCCCGTTATTAATATTCATTTGGTGTGATCCTTGTAGGAATAAAGCAGGTTGTGCTTCGCTAAAACAAATTCGCTAAAAAACTGTGCTGCAAAACATTTATTTATTATTGACATTTGTTCATATTTATTGCTGAGGACTCCCTTTATTTTTTAAAAATAATACTTTATTCTACATTAGCATTGTACATTTTTTCATGTATCATTCAGCATTACCCATTTGGAACGGAGGTCATGACCGCCCAAATAGATGTGTCTCTATTTACCCTCGAGGGTCTGAAGTAAGTGCCATATTACCTATGTGATTTCTGCCTTTGAAAAGGGCACCCCAACCAAATCACCGACTCGAAGATGGTTATCCTCACGGGGCCGGAGGTCTAAAGATTAGGAAACATTTAAACCATATAGCCTTAAAGCCACGTATTTCATACAGAAAGCCCAAAAACGCCAAAAATTGAAACCTTGTTATTGTTTATTAGAAAACATATCATGTTGAAAGGAGTCTTTATTTGCATCTTGTAAATATCCAACAAATTTTTTATGAAAAATAGAAGTCAATATATTTAGGGGTATTGGTTAGATTAGACTACGGACTTGTCATCATCACTCTTTTAAACAAGTTTTACAATTTGAAATGTTGACCTAGGCTGTATGTCGGATGGCATGTTTTGAATTGTAACTTGAAAAGAATGTCCATACATCGCCATAATCCCTAAGGATTTCTCCTTATATACTGACTTAAGTTAAATGTTGTTGGATAAGTAGCAGTACGGCCTGTCCAACTCATTTTCGGTCTTCGCCTAGGAGAATCACTCAGTCTATAACCAGAACAATAGCAAGGAGACAAAAGTGTGCATACTGCGGTAATGAGCTTGAAATTGTGTCCTGGGCCGAACATGAGGCAGTTCAAAAAGATAGCCAAGACCTTAAAATCACGAACCAAGCTCTAATAAACCATCTAACCCAAATACAATCTTTCGTCCCTCCGCCAAAATCACAACCGTTCACTAGGATTGGGGAAATGTTTCCACAATCAAATACTAGGGCAACCCCCTCAACTCCCAACCCATTTCAAGCATTTCCTTTTCAAACATTTAGAAAAAACTACCAGCAAAATTTGTTTTTTGAAAGGCAAAAGATTTTATTATATAGAATTGAATATACACCAGCTTATACAGCTTATACTAGCCCAGACATTATCATAGTACACCCGCCATACTACTCCTAACAAAAACCGACACCAACCAACTACCAAAATAATGCCACTACCTAGACAAGAAAGAAACACAACAACCTAACCAACTGGTACAAACCTCCTACATTCTAGATAACACAATCACCACCACCCTCTAGACTACACAAGCATCTCTACTACTGCCCACTTACCACTCAGACGGATGCATCGTCCTGGCTAATCCAATGGCGCTCAAAATTCAGTTTTTTAAGAATAGATAATCTTGTAATCATGCATTCATCTCTCCCAAAACAATCAATTCCCATTGCTTTACCCACTTGAATCGTGTCGATTACAATCCGCCGAACTCTTTTCAAAAACCTAGCTTGCTCAAAATCCACACCAGGGACAACCACACCACTACGATGGCCGAGCTCTACTGGTTTGCAACACAATTGGGATCCCTTCACAATAGGAGAGGGTGACTCATATACCTTATCACATTGAATCAAGAGCCTGCTAGATGAAATAGCCCCCAGAACCTTCGAGGGCGCCAACCAAGCCAAACACAACCTGCACAGAACCCACACCTTTGCCCTCTTCAACCACTACCTATTTCCCTAAACCCTAAACCAACAAAATTATTCTAGATCATACATGCCATCACCATATTATCCATTTTCTCCAGCACCATATCAACATTCACCAATACAAAATGCCTTTCCTAGAATCCTGATACTATTTCTCTGGAGAAATCAGCGATGACAAAATTTTACACCTTTACCTATATCTATGACGGAAGTATTCCAATGTAGGTCATTTGGCTCCTATTCTTGTAAGACCCAGACCCAATCCTCTTCCTTTAAATTTCCAAATAAATGAATGAGGCACATACCACTCCAGCCAACCAGACCATGATACTGAATATTGTCAAAGTGTAAAAAATAAAGTACAAAATCTGATTGACACTGGGTAATCAATCTTGAGGATGCTAAGTAAGCGTCTAATGTGACAACCAGTTCACTCCCAAACCATCAAGGAGTTAACATAATTTTTGAAGAAAGGAAAGAAATAGACCTATAAAATTTGATTGGTCTATCTAGGACCATTGTTCAATCCACAAAAAGTCCATTCCAGTGAGGGTCTATCATAATGATGGGTGGATACTCCAATTATAAAAAAATTCAAACATCCAATTAGGGTAATGGGAGACCATGACATGAAACCCCATAACGACCAAATTTACTTAGGCCCTCGATTTCACTACCTATTAGATTAGGCGACGTATCCACCCAAGTAAAGTTATCACTAAGTTGATCGTTACTTCCTATTGCAAGGAGTGGATGGAATAGTTAGGATTTTAAGGTATTGACCAACCTATTACTGAAATGATCACACTATGATGTTTCACCACCTATCTCATGCTAAGTAATTGATTGGGTTAAAATTAGAGGCAGAGCTATGTATTGTTTGCAACAGTCTCTGCTTTAATAGAAAATTCTCATGTTTGATTGAGGTATAGGGGTGGTCGACTTTTCCCCCAATAAATTAAATTTCATGACAACTTTGTTTATTAACTTCTTTATAACCAACATATGACCTAAATGGCCACACCATGATGTTTTACCACCTTTTTATGCCAAGTAAGTGAATGGGTTTTATGCAGTGAATGGAAAGCCTATGAGAGCTTCCTAAGCAAAAATACCTGCTAAAAAGAGTACGTCTAGGATGATGGTTGTTAAGAGTAATCTCTCATGATTAAATCGAATATAGAGCTATGCATTGCTTGGCAACAGTCTCTATCTTTTTTTAAAAAACAAAATATGGGAATCGAGTGAATCCCAGCAATAGTGTAAAAATCTTTATTCTTGGTCGAGGTATAAGGTGGTTGACTTTCCACCTATACAAAAATAAATAATGATTGCGATTTTTTTACTTTATGGATCGAAAGACAAAAGTTCTTGTTTTGAATAAATACACATGAGCTAGGTTTTTTTAAAAATATGTCTTAGCAATTGAATTTATCTATGCTAATTTTTGTCAAATACTCTTGCGGCATCTACAAAAAACTAACATACACATTTTAGCTACACTTACATGATTTTGACTAAAAGGTAGAAATGATTCGAAAATTCTGAAAAAATATGTGG
>NMUG010004125.1:0-14127 GCA_002855965.1 Monotropa hypopitys | reverse complement strand
TCGTTATCGATAACCACGCTCTCAGGACTTCCTATGGGGTTTGGAGAATCCCGTTATCGATAACCACAATCTTGTTATCGATAACCAACCTTTCGGGATTTTCTACGGACAAACTGAGAAAACTTAAAACACGCATAACTTTCTCATACAACCTCCGATTGAGCTGATTCAAGTCGCGTTGGATTCGTAATTGAATCCTCTACCTCATCCTAGGGTCAACCACCTTAAAATCCCATTAGGATTTTAAGTTAAAATTAAATTAGACTTTAAATCTAATTTAAAATACAAACCGATATTTCGGAAATTCTTTTTGAAATACGGGTCGCTACAGTCGAACTGGCCAACTTTGATATCAAGTATCAGCCCAGGACGGCCATCAAAGCCCAGGTGTTGGCCGACTTCGTCGAAGAGTTCTCTCCGGGGGTCATCCCCCAAGAAGCTCCGGCACAGTCTCCGGCCAATACTGTGGATCTGCAGGTCGCCTCCTCATCCGATGCTCTGCCTCCATGATGCTCCGGCACTTGTACCCAACGTCTGGCGGAACAATGGCAGCTCTTTCATGGGGATACTTAGATATTGCATGTGGACGGCGTATCCAACAATCGGGGCTCCGGCGCGGGGATCGTACTAGCCTCCCCTGGGGGAGTCATCCATGAAAATGCCCTGACTATTGAATATCCGGCCTCCAACAATGAGGCAGAATACGAAGCTTTGATCTCCGGACTACGTCTTGCCGCAGACATTGGGGTTGAGGACATTGTCGTCTTCAGCGACTCTCAACTGGTCGTTACTCAGCTGACCGGAGAGTATGGCGCTCGGAACGACCGTATGTGTAAATATCTCAGCTCTGCCCTGGGAGAATCAAAGAAGTTCAAAACTTTCCGGATTGAACAGATCTCGAGATAATACAACTCCCACGCCGATGCTCTGGCAAAGCTGGCCTCCGCTTGCTCTCTCACCGGCCAGCGATCAATTTCCTTCGGCATCATCTCTCAACCAAGTCATGAACCTCCGGTGCTGGAGGTGAACAATATATCAGAAGGCCCCAGCTGGATGGATGAAGTTTTTGCCTTCGTCAAGTCAGATACCCTGCCGGAGGATCGGCGAGAGGCCCATCGTATCCATTGTAAAGCAGCAAACTTCTAGTTGTCTCCAACGGAGGCCCTCTACCGACGGTCCAGGACCGGTCCATATCTGCTCTGCGTCCATCCAGCTCAGGTCCCGATAATCCTCGAGGAACTCCATTCTAGCAGTGGGGGATGTCACTCAGGTAGGCGATCGCTAGCCCACTGAGCAATCACCCAAGGATACTAGTGGCCGAATATGCGCAAGGATGTACTGATCAATTGAGTACATCTCCTTATTAATCTTATGATGAATTAAGTTTTCAAACTCATGAACAAATCTTTCAATCAGGAGATGTATTCAACTAATCAATACATGACCAAAGAGAATATGGAAACAGTAATTATAATGCTGTGAATGACCTTGTTACACCTATTCTGGATCAAGTCTTTATCAAAATGAACAAGGATTTCATTTTGAACAACAATGTCAAGAAGAATCCCATCATGAAAATTCTTTGATCTTTGAAAATTTGTTAAAAGAGATGAAGGAACAAGGGGATGAAATGAGAGATGAATTTTCATATGCTAATACTTACCTTCTGAAATCATAATCTGATTTTATTTAACCCACATGTTATGTGGAGGAGTCATGCACATTTTGTGATGAGTGTTCTACGTCCACACCTGTTGACTTAATTGGCATGAACACTTTATCTACATGTCTAGATGTTACTCCTCCCACACTTCCTACTGTGTTTGAATATGAGAGTGATAAAGAAAGGTGTGTTAGTGTGAAACTTAATGAACAAGAAAATGATGATTTCACCCGTGGCACAAATTTGAAAGAATTGTTAATTAAATTCATGCATGAAGTGCAACAAGACATAGGAGAAATAAAAACACAAATTGCTGAGCTAAACATTGCGGTAGAAATTCTATGGGAATAATATGCAAATTCTTTAGCTGAACCTCAACACATGTTAGAGGATCATAATGAATCAACACTTGAACTTGGACTTGTGAATACTTCTCAAGAGTTCCCTGCACCCATTTGTAATGAACTTTACCATTTTGAACCTCTTGAGAAACCAATTGTAATGAATGATCCTGTTGAGCCTGCAGTGAACTTGTCTGAAAATTTGTTTGAAAGCACACCTTCACCCTATATGCATACTGCTTCCTTGAACACTGGTCCATTTTTAAGTTACATGGCATACTATGTTGCTAATATTAGTACTGATCTTTTGGGTGTTGGTAAAATTGTTAAAGTGTGTTATCTAAAATGTCCCAAAGCCAAAATTTATTCCAAGTACCTATTCCTTTGGGCTGGGCATGTTCAATTTGTCATAACAAGCATGAGAGGACTTTATCTCTATTTTGGATTCCTAGGGATGTTTCATTGTGTATATAAAATACTAGAAAACCTTCATTCATTGATAGTACCATTAATTGATTGTACATAGAATTTTTCTTCTTTAATTTAGTTAGTCTTCTAGTTTGTTCCCTTCCATTTCAATAAAATTTCTTTGACCAATGCTTTATCTCTTGACTTACATGTGGTTGTCTCTATGTTTCAGGAATTGGGGATAATGCTTATGCTAAGTTGTAGGGGTAAGGCATTCCTTGAAGCCTTGGTTAGTCTTTATAGTTGGTCCTTTGTTTAGAATTTTGGAAAATATTTGAAAATGTTTTGTCGAATTAAATTCAACACTTGGGAGTTCATTCCTCATTGTTCTTGTGCACTCATGTTTATATGGAAAATTCATGGTGACAATGATTCCTTAGTGCTTAATTTCCTACATTTGCATGCTATGATCATTGACACTTAAACTTGTGCACCAGAGAATTCTAACTCACCAAGTGGAGACTTGTACCACACAATCATTCTCTTGAGTCATTCATTCTTTGTTGGGTCATTCTTTGAACATGCATGCCTTATTTGATTAAGTGCCCTCATTTGTAAAACTCTTTAGGAGATGATTCGTGACATTCTTTGTCAAATAAACCCAGAAAATCATGTCACAAATTGACCCATTTTTTAGCCTACTTGTTTTCATTCTTTGTTAAAAATCTAGGAGAGGCCATTTGGAGTCATACCTTCTTGTTGGGTGGGTGTGAATTAAAATTGAAAATGAACTTCATGATTGTTCCACTTGACAATTTATCTCAAGAAACGAATCTGTTTAGTAACATAGCTCAGAGTCATTCTTCTTGAATTCCCTTCAATCAGGCCATTTTACTTATGATTTAACAGAAAGCGACAGTTGAGTTACCTGGAAAGGGTATAATAATGGTTTGAAGTTGTAGGCAATGAAGATACAGAGTTCCCATTTACCTAATAAACACATATGCTTGCCAGTAAACAAGGTTGTAGTATGTACAGACCACTTCTAAAGCCTAGATGTTGAGTTGTTCGTCCGGAAAAGAAAACACCATTTCCCAGTACACAAAGCCTGGTCCGTATTTTGGTTTACCGAAAAAACAGATACCGTTTTTGTTAGGATTTATACGCAAAACCCTAGACTATGATTTGGATCTGGAAACTATAAATCTAAAGAAAGCAGTGTGCAAAGAAAACAGAAATCAAAAGAACACAGGACACACAGATTTACGTGGTTCGATATACAAAGTGCAATGTATATCTACGTCCACGGGAGCCAACACGAATCCACTATGAATCAATGAAGAATACAAGTCTTCTCTGATCTCTCTCTGTGTTTTTTGGCAAAACTAGTATACGGGTCTAGGGCTAATCTTTGTCGGTTGCTGACTGTATTATCGGAACCCTTTAAACCTTGTAAAGAATCTCAAATACCAAAAATGAATGCTAATCAAGAACCATCTGGGAAATTCAAAGGAGTTGTGTTGAAAAAAAGAAAAAATCAACAAACCACAACCTCAATCAACCCACAACCTGAGAACCTAACAGATGACACCCTTACCTTTGACCCTGAACAATCTGAGGTAGATGATGAGCTACTTAACAAATTTTTAGGGGATATAGCTGATGAATTTACTACAAATCTAGAAGAATTTCCAGTAGAACTTAACCAATCTCAAACAGTGGAACTTGAATCAAATAAATCCCTTCCTCCCACAATTGGAACTAAACCAGAACTTCCCCAATCTTCTCAAGTCTTAAAATCCAAAAAGAATAAATACAAACCAAAGGTTCATTTTGGAGTAAATCTTCCACCAAATAAGAAACTCAAGCCTAATCATATGCATCAAGGCCTAATCCTTCATCATCTCAGACTACCCATTCTACCCTTTCACCTGAACCTAATTCACCAACTGTCCCAACACCCACTGCTGAACCTCAACATACTAACCCCACCTCTAACCTTGCAGAACCAAGTCCTGTATCAAAAATGAGTGTAGAGGGAAAAAGAAAATCAATGAGTTTCAATTGGAAAGATAGTATTGAAAAAAAATCAGTTGTGTGTGAAAGAACAAATAGAAAATCCAACACTAATCCTCAGATAAATCTAGTTAGTAATGCAATTGAATAGCTAGGGATCATGAGGTGGTTTGAGGATATCCTTGGCTATGTTTTACCTTGGGGCCAAGAGTTTTATACCACATTAGAAAACAAGGAGAAGGACGGCAGGATGGTAGCCAAGGTGAGGGGTAAAGCCATTTATGTAATAGATGATAGAATTGCACAGTTCCTAGGATGTCCTAGGATTGAACCTAAAAAATAGAATACCCTAAGCCTGATTACCTAAGCCTAAGGGGCGAGGATTTAGCCAAAGAAATTTGTACAAATCAAAGGCTAAAACTATTTTTGGAAAACAAAACTTTCAATCAAGGAATGCTCAAGGAAGAATGTGCCATCATGAACAAACTCATCCATTTCAATGATAACTCAGAAGGGTGTGAAAATCCCACACACTTCTTGAAGCACAGCTGGTTTTTGAACTTAATAAAAATAAAAAAATTGATGTGCCAGGTGAGATATTTACTATAATGAAGGAGTTCAAGGCAAAAACCAGTTTAAGCGGCAGCCTCCCCTATGCTTTCATAGTCACAACTGTGGGTTCCCGGACCCTGACTTGAATTGCTCACCAAATCCGAATGAGGACGAATGCTAATGGACCCTCCCTGCAATCACATAAAACCGTTAGAACTGCCATGCACCGTCCACCGGAATGGCAATCTGATGCATAAGTGAGATGAGTGTATATTAGAGAGAAAATGCAGCAGCGTAAGTGCTCTATAAACCAGAAGAATTTGAGCCATTACCCAGTCCTACAATATTTGTATTTATAGCGCTCTCGTAGTGCCTAATCCGGCGCCATTATCGCTAACCCTTCCGGGTAATCTTCTGCAATCCACGAGAGTGTCCAGGCTTCCCATTCCTAGAAAGACTGGATCCTGCATAATTCGGTAGTGATCAGGTCAATAAATGTCCTAACCCGATAGTCCATTATCATGCTTGTTGGGCCGTGGTCTGGAGACTAGTATTATTGTATCACAACAGATCCAACCAAGCTATAGCCCCTTGTCCCTTCCTGACCCATAGTCCGGTGCCAGGTAGCCTACCAGGCCACCTAGACATTGCACTGCTTCATGGCCCAAAAGTTTGTTGGGTCGGTAGCCCTCCAGTCGGCCTATCTGATCTATCCAGTCTGTATTAGGCCTACCCCCAACGGGCTTGCTCCTTGAACCGGCCCGTAGGACTTGCATGGTTCGATTACCACAATAGCCCCTCAATTCTTACAGGTAAACTGGGACGTAAGTATTGAGTACGTGCCCCGGTTAAGTACCGAACCATCCCCTGTCTTTCGACCCAACTGACCATCGTGGTCGGAGAGCATCCTGTCTTTATGGCCATATCATGAGTCCCTGACCCATATATAATCTGGTGTCCAAACCATCGGGCACGTGCTCGATCTGACGGTCACAATCTACCTTCTGGAACGTTCCGACCACGTGTCATCATCCTGAGGTCTGGGTATTGATTATTATGCCCGTCTGTTTTGAATTTCAAACGACATCCAGTCGCTTATATAAACTAAGAGCCCATCACTTTCTTCCCTTTCGCGATACTTGTGCTCTGTGACTATTGGCAATTCGTGATTTCACCTTCCTGGTCTCGTTTGCTACATCCCCTATCACTCCAAAGCATCTATGATCAAGGTAATCGCTGTTTCGTACAATTTCTAGCCCACTTTTGTTGAATTGGGAGCAAGAATGCCCTTCTTCTGAATCAAAAGTATCCATGCGCACTGTAGCACCACCCAAGGCACTACAACACTGCTGTAGTGTCTGTCCTATCAGCCCTTTCCCAAATTGTAGTCTGTGATCCCATTTCCATCTTGTTTGCTCAGGTCTGCAATGTCTGGAAATATAAATGGTGCTGCAGAACCGAGTGGAGCTACTTCTCTATCACGTAGCATCTTGGTGCCTTCCTAAGAAAGTACTCCATACCAGACGAAGTCCTTACAGAATTGGTGCCTTTTGATGCTGATGGTGCTCTGGAGATCCGGCACCGGAGTGCTCAAATCATTGTCCCCTAATGGCAATCATCGAGGGGGGGGGCTCCGGTTCCCAATAACCGGCTTACTGGCAAAAATTCTAAATTCCCTCAACCTAACAACGGTCCAGTTCACTGTGAACTTATACTAGATCATCATGTCTTTGGTGGAACTAAACTGCCTGTATGACTTGAACATAGACATGCCCGAGTTCTTCAGGCTATACAGCATAAACCAAAATAAGGCATCAAAACGTTATTTCCTCGCAACCCAGAGGGGACTTAGCTCAATATTTGATCGTCTTCCCGACTCGGACCCCTGGGTCCACAAATTTGTGGTGTTCCGGGGCTGGTGGGATAACCTGAATGATCTGGTTCCTTGGGCGATCAATACCCTCTATAAGTATCCTTCATATTCTTTGCTGAATTTTCATTCTGGATTGTCCTTTAATATCTGAATTTCTTATGTGCAGACCCCAGGACCGCGACCCATAATATGAATGCCGAATCGCGTGACCGGATTAGATGGATATTCGAGATCCTGCTATCTTCCTGGGATGTTCCAACCCTCCTCAGGTACAAGCCATCCTACCAATCTTTCATCAAGAATAGGGCTCCAAAGCCCCAGCGTCCGGACCAGGTTACTCCACCCCCAGCAGTCCGTATAGTAACTCGGACTATGGTTCCCCTTGATAGTCCAGAGCACACATAATTCGAATTTGTCGGGACACCACTAATGGCTAAGAGGAGAGCCCGTCAGGTTAGAGATCTACTGGTGGAACACTTTGATGATCCCTTGGTTGGGGAAGTTTCGGCTGCCTCCCCTGCTATTGTTGATGTTCCGGATCGTCCCTCCAGATCCTGGACCTTACGGAAGATGCTAGGGACTCTGTCTCTAGCAAAAGGAGGAGGCTGGAATTCGGGGACAATCACCTAGACCCCTTTGCCAACGTACTTAAACAGCTGTTGGAGGATGCCAACTCCCCCATCCCTTCATTATGGTGCCCCAACTTTTTATTCAATGACCAGGTTATGACAAACACTGACTCCGTTGTTACTCCGGGGATGGCCCTAGTGCTAGTCCGGGCAATCATGTTGCCGAGGGATTAGGAGGCTCTCCTTAAATCTCGGGACGAGACGTTCTCATCCGGGCTGACAACCATTCTTCAGGTGTGCTTGAACCTTTCTCCCATTGCTCTTTGTTTTTGATGATATATTTTGTACTTTTGGAATCTGGTGACATAGGCTACCCATCGGATGTATGGGGCATGGTCCTAGACCATGGAACAGGAAGTTGCACTCACTATGGAGGTTGGGCTCCGGAAGAAGGCATCTGAAGCTTTATAGGTTGCCTAGGCATTGAATGCTTCCCTACAGCAGAAGCTGGATGAGGCGGTGGTAGCCCGAGATTTGGTAGTGAAGGACCGGGTGGATGCTGTAAAAACCTTGGACGAGGAAACCAATGCATGACTGGATGACGCGGAGTGGCACAAGCCCGAGCTTGAGGAAGCATACGCCATGGGCTATGATGTTGGTCTTGATGCCTCCGGAGAGGAATACAAGAAACAAGTTATCCAGGCCAGGGAAGTAAACTTCCGGAAGGGATACCTCCAAGGCTTTGATGCTGCTTTAGTGCCTCTAGATTCCATATTGCAGACTCCCTTCACCAGATCACCACCTCCTGTCCCGACCAATGTTTCTGTCGGTCCGGTGGCCACAGACCCCTCCTCCTCGCAGCCTCCGGTAGCAGATGATAGGTATGGTAACATACCTATTTAGATGTCTTAACTATACATATTGTTAGTCCTAAAGCCCGTATCTAATAAATCTTGCAGTGTTTCGGGGATTAGTTGGCTTTACAGGGACTAAGGTGAAAATGAGCTAACAAATGCATTTTGGTTACATCAGAGACTTCGGGAATTGAAAAGGCATATTGATTAACCTTAGACCCTTAGAGATGATCAGCTCAATGATAAAAACAGTGCTTGGATGTCAATAAGGTGAGTCGGAGAACAAGAAGCAAGAGATCCAAGAAAGATCCCTGAAGAGCACAACCGGTAATGCACTTTTTTAGCGCAACCGGTAGCGCAGATGAAGAAAGACTTGCAGAGTGCAGACTTGCAGAAACAACCGCGAGTAGTGTAACCGGTTATGCTCTCAACCGTAACCGGTAGCGCATTGCTAGAAGAAATCACTAATGGAGGAACTGCAACCGGTTATGCCTGTTTTTAGCGCAACCGGTAGCGCTGTTGCGCAGAACATAGATCAGAGGAGCAGGAGTTTTATATTTTCAAGCTGTCTAATGGACGTTTATACCCCTCATTAAGGGTAATTAAGAGATTATGAAAAGTATTAGGTATAAATACAAGAGATTAGTGCTCATTAGGTTATCTTTTGAATCTAAAACATACTTTGGGAGGCTACAAACCCTAGGGAGAGAGAGAAAGAGTTGCATTGAACTTGTGACAGATTTTCAATGGATTCTTCTCCTTCAACCACAATGTTCTTTATGGCTATCTTGTTCTCTATGGTCGGCTAAGCCTCCAATACCCCGGGTAAACGTTATAACTTTGGATCCCTCATTCTAGGTTATTTTTATCATCCTTATGTTGGAATTATTGTATGATTAGACATACTCCTTCATTGAATGGATGGTTTTCAATAGATCTATATTGTGTGATTGTTGTTTTAACCTTCAATTGCAATTCATACAATATGGATTTCTTAGATCTACCTAGTTCGAGTATAATGATCTATACATCGTATGACGGGCCGTGCTCTTAGACGATCTGTGCCATTGAGACGGGTCGTACTATTAAGACGGATCGTACTTGCGGCGATAGTTCATACTATTCGGCAAAGTAGTTATTTTTCCCCAGCAACCAATAGATTTGCAATATATTGGATGCGGGATTTTCCAACCAAGACTGTGTTTTTATCGAATTCTAGAACATATGACCCGAATTTTTTATGGAATTTGCCAAACTTGGCTGGGGCAGTAGCCCTTTACTATCCATCTGGACCAGAATACTTATGAAATGAATAAGACGAAAAATTGACTACCAAAATGTGGTTGGGGCACTAACCCTTTACAATTTTATTTATATTTTCCCAGACAGGGATCGAATAAGAACACGTTAAAAAATAAAAGGCAATTCTTCCATATGGCTAGGGCAACCTCTCTTCTAATGATAATACATTCGAAGGTTTTTTGCATTCTAGGGTATTGGAATTTTCCATCTGGTTAAGTCTTTAAGTCGGTATGTCCAGAACTGATAATCTTCGTGATTCGGTAAGGCCCTTCCCAATTGGGGCCAAGTTTCTGTTTTTTGTTTACCCTCATAGTTCTTCGAAGGACCAAATCATCTTGCTTGAATGTCTGTACCCGTATCGTGTGGTTATATGTATGTGCCAATCCCTGTTGATATGCTGCAAGATGGCCCCTTGCACCGTTTCTTCTTTCCTCTACCAGGTTCAGGTCCTTTGCAATGGCTTGATCATTTTGTTCCGGACTGAAACATTCGGTCCAGATCGTCGATAGTCCGGCTTCCAGAGGAATGACAGCTCCATGCCAAATGCCAAGGAAAAGGGTGTTTGTCTGGTAAGCCTTCTAGGTGTGGTGCGATATGCCTATAGGACGTGGTAGAGTTGCTCAGTCCATCTTTCTTTTGCAGCCACCAATCTTTTCTTTATACCGGATTGTACTGTCTTGTTCGACGCTTCGGCGTGACTGTTGCTCTGAGGGTAGCAGGGTTTTAAATTGACGAACCGGATCCCGTATTCTATGAAAAAACTCGTGAATAGGTTCCCGACGAACTGTGCTTCGTTATTCGACACAAAAACATACGGAATCCCAAACCTGGTCACAATGTTTGTCCAGGCAAAGCGTTTGACGTTTGTCTCATCAATGGTTACAAGTGGTTCTGCCTCTACCCATTTTATAAAGTTGTCCGTTGCCGTATGAGAAATTTGAAAACCCCAGGGGCGGTTGGGAGTTTTCCCACAATGTCTAGGCCCCACTGTACAAAGGGCCATGGACTGGTCAATGGTTATAGGTCCAAGACTGGCTGATGGATGACTGGAGCGAATCTCTCACAACTGTCACATTTACGGACCCAATCACTTGCATTGGAATACATTGTCGGCCATTAGTACCCATGGGTAATGGCCCGGTGAGCCAAAGATCTTCCACCGGAGTGACAACCACAGTTACTGACATGTATTTCTTGTAGAACGGTCTAGACCATACTTGGATGCACACAGAAAAGATACAGTCCAGAGAAGGACCGTTTGTAAATCTTGTGGTCTAGTGATAGCCAGTACCGGGCCACCTTGTATTCAATCTGATGTGACCGTCTCTTGTCTATTGGGAGGACATCATTTCTTAGGAAGGCTATGATCGGGTCCATCTAGATAGGACCCAGGTTGATATTGAGGACTTCCTTTTCTTCTCTTTGATCAATGTTGGGTTGTTGGAATGTCCCAATAGTAATGGCCCGGGGATGATCCGAATCTTGGATTGAATCCAGTCCATCTAGTACGTCAACTCTTGGTGTTGTTTTACTGGTGGGGTTGATTACCTTTGGGTTGCATTTACCTATCACGAGTGAGAGTGTTGGTTTACCTTGAGGTCTCGCGGTTATTGCTATTCTTTTGTACCTTGGGTTCTCTCTTTTCCTCTACCCTTGTGAGGACACTTAGGCACACATTCTCGTGTGTGCACTTGCTAGTAGTTAATAGTTTTCTTGCTGAGCCGTGGAATGCTCAGACCCTCTTTCTTTCCTCTTTTTAGCCTGTTTGCAGGGTGTTGTCCGTTGGCGGGTTCTGGAGACTTGCCTACTGTTGGATCCTTTTGGAGCTTGTAGCCTTGGTTCTCTCCTGGATCTCTTGGGTACCTCTCCGTGCAGCTTTTTAGTTTTAGTTGTTGTAGTAGATTGCTGTTGTACCCCTTTTCCCTTTCTTTCAGTTGATCAGTTGTAATAAATTCAGTAGATGTACTTTCTCTCTCTTTTCTGTATCATTTGTAATATAATGAATATTCTACTGATTGTGATGGATAACGATGATTAACACCCTCCTTTTTATATATGTCTTCAAAAAAATATGCTTAAAATGTTTTTATTAAAATCGAGGGGTGTTACATGCCAAACTAAGAAAAGAGAACTCGCTACAAGGAGGAAGACACCACGCTTCTGCTATATTTCCCATATCCAACTATTTATTAAGTAAGGTACCTTAACAAAGAAGGGGAGGTTTAAAGACCATATCACAGAAGAACACAATAGAGTATGCACCACCCAAACCATTTTGTACCAACACTCCAGGAATCTAAAATTTGAACGTCGACAACACATATCGATATGATATGGACACACCAATACGATACAGACACGCCGACACGATACAGACACGTCGATACTATACGGACACGCCGATACGATATGGACACGCTGATACGATACGGACACGTCGATATAACATGGACACGCTGATATGATACGGACACGAAGATACGATACGGAAGGAATGAGGGGACCACAACCACCAACTTGGAACAGAGGAGGAACTCAAGATCAGTTTGTCACCAAGGATAGAAATCAAGAGACCAATACACTTAAGGTCAACTGCTTGGCTTAACAAATGACATTAATCCACAAATCTCCACCCAAAGCCTCACACAATTCCATAAACTCCGAAGTAACTACATAGATAAGTTCATAAATCTAAGACCAACATCACATTAAATACCTTTCAATCAACAGACTCGAGAATGACACCAATTCTTACATGTAACCAAACCAACACCCATACCTAGTGTGGTACCGGAATGACTCGTGGAAGTTTGTTTTGAGATGTGATGGCCAGCCGCCTTCTCAAATCAATCCTTCTTAGTCCTTCCTACACCACATGACACAGACCACACACACCAAGTCATGCCAAGCAACACTATATAGATAAGTCAGTACAGTCGACTCAAGGAGACACACACACTACCTGAAATTCCCAACACAACTATACAAGGCGAACAATACTTTGCCTCACTAATTATTCCACAATACCAACACTCACCAGCCCACAGACCAACAATACCACCTACTCTCGCAAACAAGCCACTGATAGGAGACACTCTACCTAAATTTGAGAAGTTTAAACACCAAACGAAATAGATGATAAGAGAAACGACAACGATTCAGATTCGTAGAACGACATCGCAAGAGAAGAACATCCATAGAAACCACTGTGCAAAAGCAAAACAAGAGTATGATTGAAAGATCGGGGAAATCCATAGAATCCCACCATATTCTCTCAGAAAATAGATTGGCATGGACACACAAGAGTAGGTAGATCGCACTGCAATATGTAGAGAGCACACTGTTGTCCCACAAAATTCCACAAAATTTGACACTTTACAAATCATCAACAAGGATATGATGGAGGATAAGAACAACATCCAGATCTTGGTAAGAATAAGTCAAGGATATTTTAAAGCAACTGGCTCCTCCCATTGCTGCCAACCAACATCAATGCAATACGGAAGGATTAAAACATACTACATGATGGCAAGGGGTACTTAACTCACACATTTCCAAAGAATCATACATCCTAACACCGATTAGGACAAGGCACGAACACACAACATCAACATTCCAAACAAAGATAGATAGAGGCCATCCTTCACTCATCTAAGTTGGCAAGAATGGAAGAGGCAAGAAACGACTAAGTGATGATTTCCATCCACCAACTCAAAGCACCTATGAATAGGACATGGCAAGCACACTAAGAATAGCATGCAACCAAGGGCACCACACGATCGAAACAATCAAGAATATGTGAGAATACACCACTATACCGAGAAGCGCACCTACACAACCATACGTCCAAGCTAAGGGGTAACCACAAACCCAAATAAAATCACGACTACCGACTCAAGGTTCACATCACACCGCTTTCTCGAATAATCTTCTAAGAGATCACTATGCACACCAATGTGCTAATACCCCAACATCCTTGGACTCAATAGTCACTCTCAATGGCTAACTTAGCCAAACCTCTCTTACCCAAAACACTAACAAACCATACGGAGCCCATACTCAGAATCTAACACTCCAAATCATCACTCATACCCAAACCTCTAACTCACTAAATGACCTCAACCTTACTTATATCGAAACCTCAAGTCATCATCAAACTAGGGATGGTCCACCAATTCCATCTTAAAGGCCCACAATCGCTATACACAAGCACTACTGACAACTTGAACTTCATGATTCTCGTCACATCCCATTACCAAAGTGGGTCAACCACAACAATGACGAACTTGTAAAACCGTGAATTCCTTAATTAATATAATTAAGGGTAGGATTTAATAAAAATTAATTAAGCGGTTTAAATTAATGAAACTGAGTTTTAAAAATTTATATCGGATTCAATTAAATAAATAGAAATTTATGAGAACGAATAGTAAATTAAATAAGCAATTAAGAAAAATGGGAATTTTATAGAATATGATTTGGAAACCGTTAAGGAATAAGAAAGTAGAAAATTAATATAAGCACCGTTATTTATATATTTTCCTATTTT
>NMUG010004124.1:0-14128 GCA_002855965.1 Monotropa hypopitys | reverse complement strand
TGCCTTTCAAGGTAATTCCCATCGTAACTTTGTTTTAACTACACACTTCTTACTCTTACTTAGACTTCCATTCTTTTCCTTCTACAGACTGTTCAGCGTGCCGTCGTACTCCGCATAAGACTTGCAGATTTAAAGGTTCAATACGAGCATGAGCAGGAAATGAACAGCAACCGACTCGTCCAAATTGGCAAGAAGGACGAGAAAATTGCAATGCTGACAGAGAAAACCGGCCAACTGGCTGGGGAAGTGCTCACTCTTAAATCAAAAGTGGCCCAAGTGCAGTTAGAGGCCGATAGTCGATACAAGTCTCACCAAGATCTTCTGGACAAAGTCAGGGCATAAGCTAGAGACGATCTGAAGAGGAAAATCAATTCTCACCAAGAGGAGATGGAGGCAGCCAACGCCAAATACTAGAATCGGTCAATCGAGCTCGAGAAACTGCACAATGAGATGTTTGAACTCAAGGAAAGGCACCTTCAGAAAATCAAGAAGGCCAAAGATGATGGGTATGTTGCTGGATTCGTCGCCACAGGTGATGAATATCTGAAGGAATTCACAGAGTCACTCCCGGGCTTGGAGGATTCCATCTTCTCGAGGTACTGGGGGCTGGCCTTAGACTTTATGTGGGTGCTAGTGGAATCATCGCTTCGCGCGATAACTCCATTGCCCTCTATATTTTTGGAACTTCAGCCAAACTCCCTAACTACCCTAGAAGGTGATCCCTCATTGCCTGGGTTGGCTGATCAGTCATCCAGCACTGCGCCACCTGCCTTAGATCCTGCGATTTTACAAGTTGTCGCGCTGCCATTTTCCTCTCATATTACGGCTCTGGTCCAAACTGCCACATTTTCATCTTCTGCTGATATTACAACTTTTCATATCACCGATCGCACTGTTCCACCATTCATCTCTGATCCTGCTTCAAGTCTTTCACCTTTGGTTGCCACCAAGAACATCCATACTGAGAATGTTCCTATTGCTCCACCCACATCTGATCCACCTTTGGCTGCTACCACAGAGCCATTTACCGAAATTCTACCAGCTGAGATGTCGGGCACCAACAAAACTGCTTGAGTTCGAATTAAAATGGGTTTGTAATAATTTTATTTCTGAACTACTGGTATCAACAACTGGCTTGTTGATATCTTTGCTTTTAATTTGCTGGATGTGGTGATGACTGCTTTGAACTTGTTTAAAACTTCTTTCTTTATGAATCATTTGTTATTGTATGCTCGTGTTTTTACTTCTGATATATTATAATTGCTAAATCCCATGTGCCACAGTGCCCTATGTACATTGGCAGTGCGGACTTTTGGGTAACTCCTATTATTTAGGCCTTAGGCAAAAATCGATTGCTTCATTAGTCAAGAAATATTATAATTCCCTGAGTT
Source organism: Monotropa hypopitys (assembly GCA_002855965.1). Taxonomy (NCBI): domain Eukaryota; kingdom Viridiplantae; phylum Streptophyta; class Magnoliopsida; order Ericales; family Ericaceae; genus Monotropa; species Monotropa hypopitys. The sequence continues at coordinate 12,737 of NMUG010004124.1, read as the reverse complement.
TCTCACTCATTTCAATCTTGGGCTGCTTTGGGACTTCTTATCCTCTAAAAGCAATGAAAGATTGAGGATCAGACTTGACCCCTTTAGGTTATCCCACCTATTTTAAGCCTTGGCTCTCTTGAGACGATTGTCCTTTTTAAAGCTTTTGGCTTAAGATCCATGAGAAACTTCCACAAAATTATTTATTCAAATTTTGAGGCCAGATCCTTGGGACTTCTCATCCCCTAAAGGATTTGGGCTAAGGAGAATGGTTCTGGGCCTTTTCAACCCATTTACCGTATTCCCTGCTCGGAACCATCCACCAATTTTAAACCTTGTCCCTCTTGAGATTTTCATCCCTTTTTAAGGCTTTCGGTTTAGGATCAACTAAGAACCTTAGTTTTTGAGTTCAAGATCCTTGGGATAGTACATCATGGCCCTTAGCTCAGGAACAGTAGTCCTGGGTCTTCTCAACCCATTCCAAGCATTCCCTGCTTGGGAGCATTGCCCCCCAATGAGAAAGTGAAGGCTGAACATGACTTGACTTTCTCATTCATCCTTCTGACTTGAATCAAATCAACACTACAGCATACTTATGCAAAAATAACATGCCAATCTGAATAAGTTCGTACTCCATCAAAAATTTGTTTGAACACATGAATACATCATCAATATTTATTGGTAAAACTTCTTCAAATTTGAAATGTTCCAGGTGCGGGGAATTTGTATTCCATAAAGATATTGCAATTTATAAGCTCCCCGCTCTGCTATGCCAATGATTTTGTATGGCCCTTCCCAATTTGGCCCCAACTTCCCGTCCGCTGGATCTTTTGTGTTGCCCAGCACCTTCCTTAGAACTAGGTCCCCAACCTTGAATTCTCTTGGTGTAACTCTGTGATTGTGAAACATAGCCAATTGATTCTAATAGGAGGCTAATTTGATCAGAGCCATTTCTCGTTTTTCTTCTATTAAGTCAAGCTGCGCGGCGAGAGCCTGATCATTGCCCCCTGTTCCACTAGCTGAGTTCTGATTGTTGGGATCCCAATCTCCAAAGGAATTACTGCCTCTGAGCTATAAGCAAGTAATTATAGAGTTTCTCCTGTAGCTCGTCTAAGCGTAGTGCGGTAGGCCCAGAGGACTAGTGGCAGCTCATCTATCCATCCTCCTTTAGCTTTTTCCAACCTTTTCTTTATTCCATCCAGCACGGTTTTGTTCGAGGCCTCAGCTTGACCATTACTCTGCGAATAACTCACTAAAGCATAAAATGTTTTGATTTTGTAGGCTGAACAGAACTTTTTATACTTGTCTTGGAATTGTATGCCATTGTTTGATACAATGGTATATGGGATTTCAAAACAACTTATAATGTTCTTCCATACAAATTGTTCAGTGTTATGCTCTGTGATCTTTGCTAACGGTTCTGCCTCAATCCATTTCGTAAAATAGTTTGTGCCCACAAGCAGATACTTCTTGGCTCCTCGATCCATTGGCAAAGGACCCATAATGTCCAGACCCCACTGAGCAAAGGGCCAAGGACTTGTGAGTGGTGCCAAATCCATTGAAGGTGTATAGATAATAGGAGAAAACTTTTGACACTTTTCACATTTGTGAACATATACCTTGGTGTCTTCTTGCATGTAGGGCCACCAATAACCCTGAGAGATAGCCTTGTGGGCCATTGATCTTCCCCCCACGTGGCTGACGCACACCCCTTCGTGAATTTCAAATAAAAACTACTGAACGAGTGAGGGATGCACACACCGGAGGTAAGGCCCAGTGAAGGATTTTCTGTATAGAATGTCATCTAAAGACAACCAAAATCTGGCCGCTTTGATTCTGAGCTTATGAGCCTCTTTCTTATCATCTGGCAGTTGATTAGTCTTGAGATAAGCTATAATAGGATCCATCCATCTTGGTCACATGTCTACCTCTTATATTTCTTCTTGTTCTTAGATCTGGATACTTTGCTACTTGATTGTGTACACACAGACTGTGCGGCAAAGCTTTGAAGACACTGAAGAAGCAAGACATGCCAGTGTGTCTGCATGGTTGTTCTGCTTCGAAGTGATTTGAATTATTTGAACTTGTTCAAAGTCTTGGAGCCTCTTCTTTACCTCTATCACATACAGCGCCATTCGGTCATCTTTAGCCGCATATTCTCCAGACAGTTAGTTGACCACCAACTGACTGTCACAATGTATCATCAAATGCTTTGCCATGCACTGCCGAGCGCTGCTCAGCCTTTCCAGCATGGCTTCATATTCTGCTTTATTATTTTTTAAGGCCTTGAAAGCTAGCCGTATGGACTGTTCCAAAACAAGTTCTTCTCGAGAGATCAAAACCATCCCCACACCTAATCCCTTGTTGTAGGTAGATCCATCCACGTAGAGTTTCCACAACTCCTCCGTGGACGGCTTATCGGTCTTTAACTCTGGATGTGTAAGGTTATCCTCTACTGCATCTTGCTGTTTTGAAACTGGAACAATGTTTTGCGAGAACTCGGTAACAATATCTGCCAAGATTTGTCCCTTGATGGATGTGCCGGGGATGAATTCGATATCGTACTCGCCTAGTTCAACAGACCACCCTGCCACCCTTCCAGACAGGTCTGCCTTTCTCAGGACAGATCCAATTGGGTTAGTGGTAAGAACTTTGATTGGGTGGGCGAGGAAATAGTGTTGTAACTTTCGTGATGTCATAACTAGAGCCAGAATAAGCTTTTCCAACAGAATATATCCAGTTTCTGCATCCAATAAAGTTTTTTCACAAAATACACTGGAACTTGTTGCTGCTTTACCTTTTTAATCAAAACCGCACTGACGGCATGTTCAGATACTGCTAGGTAGACAGTCAACACCTCCCCTGGCTCTGAAGTAGCTATCAATGGTGGTGCTGCCAAATATTTCTTTAAATCTTGGAAGGCTGCTTCACAGTCTTCCCCCCATTCATACTTTGAACTCTTCTTTAGAAACTGAAAGAATAGCCTGCACTTATCCGAGCTGCGGCTAATAAATCAGTTCAGTGCGACCACCATCCCAGTCAGGCACTGTACTTCCTTGGTCATTCTTGGACTTTGGAAAGTCTGGATTAGCTTCTATGTCCCTCCTCGTCACAAGATGGCCCAGAAATTTACCAGAACTTACTTTAAAGACACATTTTCGAGGCACTGAGTTTTATTTTGAACTGCCTTAGTACTTCAAATGTTTTGCATACATCGACAAAGTGGGAATCCATCTCCTTAGACTTGACCACCATATCATCTATGTACACCTCCATGCTTTTGCCAATCAGATCGCAGAACATGAGCGTTGCTAGTCTTTGATAAGTTGCCCTGGCATTTCTTAGTCCAAAGGGCATAACTTTGTAACAATAAAGTCCCAAAGGAATGATGAATGAGGTCTTTTCCTCGTCAGACTCATACATCGCAATTTGATGGTAGCCCTTATAGGCATCCAAGAAACTCATGCGCTTATATCCTACCACGGAGTCGACCAATTGATCTATTTTAGGCATAGAAAAACTATCCTTAGGGCATGCTTTATTGAGACTCGTAAAATCAATACACACACGCCATGTCTCATTCTTCTTTTTTACAACAACAGTGTTTGAAAGCCATTCAGGATAATAAACTTCCCTTATAGCATTAGCTTTCAATAACTTATCTACTTCCTCCATTACTACTTCAGTGTGGTGGCTGATCTACGTCTTCTCTGTATGACTGAGTAGTGACATGGATCAACATTGAGGTGGTGACATACCACACTTGGCTCTACCCCGGGCATTTCTGCCGGGGTCCAAGTGAATACGTCAATGCTCTCTTTCAACACACGTTCCAACTCTAAGGCATCCGTTTTGGGGAGTTCGTCCCCGAGAAGGAAATACTTATCCTCGTCGGACTCATACGCGGGGACCTTTCTCAGGTTTTCCACCACACGCGAGTTAGGATCCATGCCCACATCTTCAAGAACCGGCTGGTCAGGGACTTCAATGGTTTTCACTTGTTCTGCTATTGGGGTGTGCTTGATTGATGCCAAAAAACAATTCTTGGATGACTTCTGGTTCCTCCTTATGCTTTCCACCCCCTTCGGACCAGGAAACTTGAGGACTTGGTGGTATGTAGAAGGTATATCTCCCATTTTGTGAAGCCACGTTCGACCAATAATAGCATTGTAGGCAGATGGAAGATCTACCACCATGAACTTCACTTCCTTGGTCACCCGTCCAGCTCGAATAGGTAGGACAATAAAACCCAATGGCCAAACCAGAACTGCGGTAAACCCCACCAGGGGATATTTTCTTCCTTCAAATTTTTGTAGGTCAGTCCTATCTTCCTGAATGCTTGAAAGTGGAGGATTTCGGTAAAGCTGTCCTAATCCACCAATATCCATTCTGTATCAAACCTGTTGATGTTGAGAGTTATCAACAACGCATCACTATACGGGAAGGTGACCCCCTCCGAGTCAGCATCTAAAAAGGAGATCTGAGCTGCTTCAGGATCTTCTTCCCTCTAACGCTTCTGGCCCAGGCAGAGCACATGTTGCTCTGATGCCTCCCCCCGCTTCTGGGCCCTGGCCTAATCTATTCTGAGGCGGTCTTCTCCACCGTGAATCATATGGATGACACCGGCAAGGATCAGGTCCATATCTGAACAGTCATCTCGCCTTTCCGCACGCCTAGGCCTATCCCCCCGAGCAGGCATTTGGGCGATATACTGTTTCAAATGACCTGCGTCCACCAACTCTTCCAAGAATTCTTTAAATCGATGCATTGTTCCGTCATGTGGCCATACTGCCTATGGTAGTTGCATTTCAGACCAGTTGCCTCTAACTCCTCCTGGTTGCCCCTTTGTTTTGCAGGCCATCACCAAAATGCTTCATTCTGAATGGGAGAAACCAGACGAAAAATGGGGACGTTAAACGTGATTCTAATTGCCCTGCATGACTTTGGTCCTGGTCTAGACATCCTCAGAACTGGCAGACCGGCAAAATTTATCTCCTGCGCCCTGGGGATGGCTACCTCTGAAACGGGGGAGTCCTCCCGTACTGCCGGCTTCTTCTGTATCTTCTTTTCCCCAGAATCCACCACGTTTGCGCAGTGGGCTTGTTGGCAGTGTGACCTGCTTCCCTGTATTTCTCTTCTTCTAGCTTGGCATGCTGCTCCACCCTTTCCATTAATTCCGGGAAGGTCTCCAGAGGGTTCAAAGTCAGGGACTCCCTCAATTTCTCACCAAAGGAGAGTCCCAACCTGAACATGGAGACATCCTGCTTCTCCGTGCAATGTTTGACCTCGTTGTATATCTCAACATACCGACCGACGTAGTTTCTGAGACTCTCGTTAGATCGCTTTCTCAGCGATGTCAGAGAATCGAAGTGTTTTGGGGCTGCATGGCTGGTCATGAAATGTCCCACGAAGGTCTCACCTAATTGCTCCCAGGAAGTAATAGATTGAGGTGGGAGCTTGTGATACCATGTCAATGCAGCTCGCCCCAGACTTGAGGCAAACATCCTGCAATAAAGCATGTCATCACCCTCGTAAGGGATGAGTGCCTGCTGATAATTCTTCAAGTGCGCGATGGGGTCCACCTTCACATCATATTTGAGGAAGTTTGGAAGGGTGAATGTAACACCCCTCGATTTTAATAAAAAAAACATTTCAAGTCTTTTTTTTTTGAAAGACATATATAAAAAGGAGAGTGTTAATCATTGTTATCTATCACAATCAGTAGAATAATCATCACAGTACAAATGATACAGAAAAGAGAGAAGATACATCTACTGAATTTATTACAATTGATTAACTGAAAGAAAAGGGGAAGGAGGTACAATAGCTATCTACTACAACAGTAAAGAAAAGTACAACTACATCAATACTACAACCTAAAGACTGAAAAAAGGTACAAGGTCCAAAGAGAGCCAAGGCCGTAGCTCCAAAGGCCAGCTGCTAGCACAAGCTCCAAGTCCCCCTGCAAGAGAACCCTGCAGTACAATCCTGGAAAAGAGAGAGAAAGGAGGGTCTGAGCATTCCACGGCTTAGCAGGAAAACTGTTAACTACTACCAAGTGCACACACGTGAATGTGTGCCTAAGTGTCCTCACCAGGGTGGAGAAAGGGGAGAACCCAAGGTACAGAAGTACAGCCACAACCTCAAGACCTCAACGTGAACCAACACTCTCGCTCATGGTAAGTAAGTGCAACCCAAACGTAACCAACCCAAAGAACGACAAGTAAGACAACCAACAGACAACAAAGGTAACCCAAGCACAACCACTACCTCGCCACCAACACCACCCACCATTCCATGATTGTTATAGATTCAGGTGTTGATCATCTTGGAGACATATTTGAGTTGAAGAGGTAGATTTTCCATTATTCATTTATTATCAACAATTGTCTTCACTTGACGAAATCAAGGGAGCCCAAGCCATCCATTCCGACATTACCGACATCGTCGACTATGTGAGTCACGTACTAGGAGGCCGCACTAAGTCCTACCCACACATACAACAGCGGGGTCACGGGACACCGCAATGGTCCATATCCGTCAGTCCCCCTTGGCGACACAAAGGAGACACGCAGGACAACAACGAACCCGAAACTGCACTTCCTACTTGGCGGCTCAAGGGAAGGCTCCTGGGCATCACACACGAAATCATCCGAGTAGGGTAAACTCCTTCTTAAACTCGGGGTCGTACGTGGGTAGGGAAAACTCCTTCCTAAACCCGGGCAGGTACCATCAACCACACAAAGTCCTACCCACACACACAAGGGAGGGGTCACGGGACATAATTTACAATCAAATATCAATCTCAAGGGTTGGGGCCAACTCCTTCCCAATCCCTTGAATGGTACCCCCTTACAACATCGAACCACATCCACTCTCCTCACATGATCATTTGTATTCCATTAGGTTGGATTTAAGTGAATGGTTCGAGATTGCCAAGGAGTGGTCCTCGTAGGATCCATCTCCGCATTGGTAGTTCATTAAGTTCATTGCGTTCATTGTTAGGGTTCCCAATAAATTTACAAGTTTCCACAACCAAGGTCAACCTACTATCAAATCAAAGACTCGGCACAACTACGTTCAAGGGGAAACCCAACGACGCCCAACATCACAATATCCACATTCACCCAATTTACAACAACCAAGACCGAAGGGCAATTCAAGGACCAATACTAACTCAAATGGGATTCTAGTGACCAATCGAGCAACCACAAGGATTCTAAGACGACCCAATCAACTCACACTTTACCAAGACCAACCCAAAGCTCATTCGAGCGTTTTATCGAACACTTAACGACCATTGACTCCAAAAGCATCTAAATGACTCGGCGATCATTTTGCGATACCCAAGTGAATTTCATTCGATCCTACCACGATAATTAAACCCAATTCACGACACCTCAAACACGATAGACCCAAATACTACGGCATGTAAAACCAAATATGGTACGCGACATAGATTGTGAAATTGATACAACTCAATCACGAATATGAATACTATAGATACTCACGCATATACACAAGATAGGAGCTAAGAGTTTACCCACCAAAGAGTCGCCGGAAAAGTCGCCGGAAAAGTCACCGGAAAGTCGCCGGAAAACTGCCATGGCTGGAGTGAACCAAGCTCACCATTGTGAAGCTCTTGAGGTGCTCTACAATGTTTCCAAATACCAAAACCTTAGACAAGCTACCAATAATCATGTAATGAAGAGAGAGGAAGTAGATCTAGGTTTTGGAGAGAGGGGAGAACTTACCGCCAATGGACGATCCATGGCCATGGATGCGTAGAGGAGGAAGAGGAGAGCAACGTTCCTTCTTTGATTTTGTTGAGATCCACCATGGATCTCCATGGATTCAAGAGAGAAGGTAGAGGGAGAGGTGAGGGAGAAGGGGGAGTCTAGGGCTTCAAAAATGAAGAAGAAGACTCCATATTCTCGGACCCAAAGACTTATATAGGACCCCCACATGGAAAGATAAGTTTGCCCTTCAACAAACCAAAAAACAGCAATTCTGGCCTCCGTGACCGGTCGGCAATTTTGGGTGTACCGTTCGCCACCTACTGACCTTCCACGACCGGTCTGCGATTTTGGCCCTACCGGTCTACGCGACCAAATTCTCACTGCTTTGAAACGTCGATTTTTCCGAGAGTAGTTTAGCCATAACTTCTTCGTCCGGACTCCGATTGAGACGATTCAAGTTGCGTTGGATTCGTAATCGAATTCTATACGACTTTCATGAATAAAGATTTTTTATTTGAAGAATGAATCAAATCGATGAATTTCAAACACGATTAAGGATTTTTGATTTAATTAAACGAATGGAAATTAATTAAAATTTTCGGAGTGTGACAAACTACCCTCCTTACAAAAATTTTGTCCTCGAAATTTACCGGGGTAAGGAGATAGAGGATTGAAGCAATGATCTACACGATAACCCAACGAGAAGTCACGCTCCACCACGCTTACGCTGCGACAGATGCCTCTTCGCCACAAGGATTTAAACGACACACTTCCCACTTCTCCTCAAGAATGCATCAAAATGGAGTTTAGAAAATTTTCTCAACACGCAACAAGCCCAACAAACACACCACCAAGTGACTGGCGACAAAGGAAAACCGAAAACATGCACGATCATCAACAAGGAATGCAAGTTTTTCTAGGAAAAAGAGGGGTTCACACGCTTCCCACACGATTATACATCGCCCGAACCAGAGAGATATGAATTCTCAACGAAAATGCAAGGCATTAAGATCCAAACCGCAAGACGAGTTCCCAGAAAATTCCCATAACATCCACGAACGCGCTACAACATGCTACGAACGAGCCGATGGAACGAGGACGCGCCAAAACATCAAGGATACGGAGGGACACGACATGGACACACCGGCACGCGAGGGATACTCAGAAGACACACGGACACGCCAGGATACACCAAGGACATGCCGATACGTCGAGGACACTCCAAGGATACGATTTGGGTACAAGGATACGGTACCGACATGCGGATACGGTATGAGTACGATGCCGACACACGGACATGAGACGTCTACTCCTATTTTCCCAAAATAACTTTCGGAATCTTACGAAAGGCAAAGAAACGAATTTCAACTATCACAAGAATATCCACAATGACTTCGCCACCACAAATGCACGAAATAATCAAGAGGATCGATTTTCCGAACAAGATGGCAATAACCCAACCAACACGAGTAAGGACTCGAAGACAAGACAAGTCACAAAGGATGGTCACACAACAACCGTGCCATCCGAGTCACCCCAAACAACCACAACACCACCGAAGAATAGAATTAAACACCAAAAGCTCACACACTAACCCACACTCAACCTAGTGTGGTACCGGAATGACTAAGAAGTTTGTTTTGAGATGTGCTGGCCACTCACCTTCTCAAAACAATCCCTCATGTTCATTCCTATACCACATGACACAGACTACACACACCGGTCATGTCAAGTCTTTCCAGAACTAAGTCGGTGCAGTCGACTTCAAGAAAACACAAATTCTATCCCAACACTCTCAACAAGCTGCACGGCAAAGCATAGCATCATCTCACAGATCACACCGCCAAGACACAAACTGTCTACCCACCGACAAGTTTATCACACACTCTCAAAACAAGTTTCAAAGAGAGACAACATCGCAGAACAGAAGTGCCCAAACGCGAATGGACACAGCGCCAACGGATACGATAATAATCCAAATTCGCACAAACACACGGCGAACAAGAACAAGTAAACGAAAGCAACCCGCAAGCAAGAATGCGCCAAGCAAGGATACGATTCTTTAATACAAGTTCTATAAAGTAGAAAGCACTACAACATCAGGCGTACCACAAACAGTCGACGAGAAAATGGCCACAGCCAAACACAACGTCAAAAGTTGGAGAAACAAGGAGCAGGAAGATTTTCCGAACAACGCACAGTCTCCGCAATTGCCACCAAGAAATACGAGAGGTCAAATCGCACATCACCGAAAAACAAGGAATCCCAGTAACGACAAGGATAAAGCACGAGTGTACGCGACAATACTTCCAACAATGATGGTAGAAACCATCAATCAAGCACATCGATCCAAGTGAGCAGAAGAGTCAACAAGCAACCAAGGAATGGCTTCCACTCACTAACCCGACAAAGGTTAAACAAGGAAGAATTTGACATGCCGAGAAGGAGAGGCACTCGGCCAACCACATTCCACAACTAAGACAAAGCGACAAAATTTCTCAAGTCACGATTCATCTCCTATAACCTCACATCCAAAAGAGAAACAATCCTAACTCTCGTCTCCAAGTCCCAAGCAGAACACACAAGTCATCTATATCCATCCATTAGTGAATCCCCAAACACATCAAAACACTAGTTCTCCATGTTCCCAAATCCAAACACTCCTATTTCGACCCCAACAATCCAAGCGAACACGCTAACACTGCCACAAGGCCTCATTCATTCAACCCAAACAATTCCTTCCTTCCAAAGTAATGACTTCAAGTCAAATCCACACTCCAAGGCTCTAGATCGCCAAACAAGACCATCACACTTCTATCTCTCAACCCAAAATCGTTTACTCTCTACGTTAACACCCAAGAACGTAAGAAACCCAAACACCACTTCTAGGAAAACCCACGATAGTTACATACGCACTATCACTCCAATACCTCAAGAGAGGACCAAAATCCTTAAGCCACCTTTCCAATTCACAACGCATCAAGGACAATGTCAACTCATCGAACAAACACCAAGGTACCTCAAAAGGAGGTCTAACACCCGATTCACACCACAAGTCCAATAACCAATCAAAACAATTTCAATACTAGGCTATTTCCCAAGTTGTTCCACAATCCAACTAATCAAACAACCAAATCACCAACACGACCGATTAGCCAAACACCCAAATGAATACACAACCAATTTTACAAATAGCCACACAGCCGACTAACTAAGAAACCGAACATCCCAATAACCAAATAACCAAGTGAACACCTAGCCAACAGTGGACTTACACAACTCAGTCTAATCCGAATGACCTCAAGTCACAACTCCTTCCATTCCTCTCACAAGACTACCACTATCCGAACTTATACTTACCATCTCAACCAACCAAGAGAAATCACCATTTCAAGGCACTCGACCTAACATTTTTCCTTCAACAACCTCAAACCCAACAAAGATTCGTACTAGGAGTAGGGAAGGAGACCCAAACACTAAGGATTTCCACCCATCAACAAAACACCAAAATCACCTCCTAAATGCAACAGGAATCCAACAATCAAGCGAACAAACAAGAGTACATCGCGGAAGATTTTAACCAAATAACTATGATCAATCATCGGGAATTCACTACACCAAACCATCGAAATTAAGACTTCCCTTCTAATCAACAAGCCAAGAATCTCAAGGAAGGATTCATTCGAGAGTACACACTCGACCTCCAATGGACTGGGAGTGCCCAACGACCAAGGAGTGAGTAAGAATAATGAAACTGACATCAGGGATGGAATGGTGCTCAAAGACACACCGGAACGATCATAGTTGCATGTAATGACCCTGAGAACCCATGGAGACTAAGTGTCTCCCCACGGTCCAAAGGTATTCAAACCGAAAGCTTTGATACCAACTGTAACACCCCTCGATTTTAATAAAAAAACATTTCAAGTCTATTTTTTTTAAATACATATATAAAAAGGAAGGTGTTAATCATTGTTATCTATCACAATCAGTAAAATAATGATCACAGTACAAATGATACAGAAAAGAGAGAAGATACATCTACTGAATTTATTACAATTGATTAACTGAAAGAAAAGGGGAATGAGGTACAACAGCTATCTACTACAACTGTAAAGAAAAGTACAACTACATCAATACTACAACCTGCATACTGAAAAGAGGTACAAGGTCCAAAGAGAGCCAAGGCCGCAGCTCCAAAGCCCAGCTGCTAGCATAAGCTCCAAGTCCCCCTGCAAGAGAACCCCGCAGTACAATCCTGGAAAAGAGAGAGAAAGGAGGGTCTGAGCATTCCACGGCTCAACAGAAAAACTATTAACTACTACCAAGTGCACACACGTGAATATGTGCCTAAGTGTCCTCACCAGGGTGGAGAAAGGGGAGAACCCAAGGTACAGAAGTACAGCCACAACCTCAAGACCTCAACGTGACCCAACACTCTCGCTCGTGGTAAGTAAGTGCAACCCAAACGTAACCAACCCAAAGAACGACAACTAAGACAACCAACAGACACCAAAGGTAACCCAAGCACAAACACTACCTCGCCACTAACACCACCCACCATTCCATGATTGTTATAGATTCAGGTGTTGATCATCTTGGAGACATATTTGAGTTAAAGAGGTAGATTTTCCATTATTCATTTATTATCAACAATTGTCTCCACTTGACGAAATCAAGGGAGCCCAAGCCATCCATTCCGACATTACCCACATCGTCGACTATGTGAGTCACGTACTAGGAGGTCGCACTAATTCCTACCCACACACATAAGGGCGGGGTCACGGGACACCGCAATGGTCCATATTCGCCAGTCCCCCTTGGCGACACAAAGGAGACACGCAGGACAACAACAAACCCAAAATGGAACTTCCTACTTGGCAGCTCAAGGGAAGGCTACTGGGCATCACACACGAAATCATCCGAGTAGGGCAAACTCCTTCTTAAACTCGAGGTCATACGCGGGTAGGGCAAACTCCTTCCTAAACCCAGGCGGGTACCATCAACCACACAAAGTCC
>NMUG010004123.1:0-14127 GCA_002855965.1 Monotropa hypopitys | reverse complement strand
TAAAAGGATTCTTGAAATAAGTTGTGAAATGATATGGTTTTGGGAAAATGATAAAAAGGTGTTGATTAGAGGTGTTTGATGAAATAAAGTGGTTTTTACAGAAATGGAGATTTTCAAAGAGATGTTTTGAAATGAAATGTGTTTTAAGATGATATTGTGAGTTTTTTTAGAAGAACTGATTTGAGAAGTATTTTTGAAATACAATTATATTTTTGATAAGGAAATGTGAAATGGTTTTAAAGAATGGTTTTGGGAAGAAGAAGTGTTTTGGAAAAGAAAGAGATTTTGAAAGATGAGATTGAAAGAATGTTCATAAACATTGATGTTGCTATCATAGTCTTGTAGCCTAGCCCCAAGGGTAATGTAGGGGTGTGCCTAGTCCCAAGGCAAATGTAGGGACGTTGTGTCTAGCTCCAAGACAAATGTAGGAGCGATTGTTGTTCCCTACCACTGGGACATATTACGAGTGGCCCTTGGATCATATCTCATGTGCCTATCGGGAATGATATACGAGGTTACAAATCTGTCATAACGCTGGTCAGCGGAAGTTAATGACCCTTAGCTATTATAGTTATTGAGATGAGTTATGATTTGTGATGAGAAAAATCTCAGATATGTTGGCTGATGTGAATCTATGGAAATGAGTTTATGAAGAAACATGAAAGATAATGGGAATTGGTATTTCATTAATATGAGAAAATGGGATTTTGGTGTGCGTTAGAATTAAAGAGTTTTGGAAATGGAATATTAAAAGAGAAATATGAAATATCTCTAAAGTGTTGAGTTTTACTTCCAAAAGTAAATGTTTTCTTGAGAAAATATGAGTTTTGAGAAAAAAGTCATATTTTGGAAATAGTGATCCTTAGTTACTTTTACTTATCTTTATTATGCACTTCTATGGTATTCATCAGCCGTCGTCGCTGATGCACATTTGTGCCTTTATTTTTAGGTACTTGGAGCTAGAGTCCTCAGTCCAGCTGTTGAGTCGTGGTGGTGTTAGTTCAGAGTTGAGTCTTTTTACTCTTTTCCTTTGAGAGATTGTTTAGCTCTCACTTTGAGTCTGTTTTGCTTATCGAGTTATAGTAGCGTTGTGCTGACCTTGAGCCATGTTGTTGTAGTGTTCAGTGATGTTGTTCAGAGTTGTTATAGCAGTAGTTGTGTTGAGTTGTATCGGGCATGAGCCAAAGTAGTATTTTTATTTATCTTTAACTCATTGTATCATCTGGAATTTATAACTAGATCAATGGTGTATTTTATTTTATTCCAGTTTGTCGTGTAGTGGTTTGAATTAGTAGATGCTTTGCCACATGCCTATCTCTTAATAACTGGCTTTACAGTTATCAGGGATGGGTCGTGACACAGTCAGTATGTGAAAAGACATAAATTACCTTTCTTTTGTTCTTACGTAATGAAGCCCGAGGTATGCCATTCTTTTCATATCAACGTTTGGATTCTTAGGATGATATTTTGTGGTGAAACACCGTGTAATACCCGTTCCATTCTCAAATTATTTAATTAAATTTACTGAATTTATTAAAGGAAAAGAAATAAGAAAGGTTAAGGGTTTAAAGGAATTAATAAGAATTATGTATATATATAAATGCCTTTTTATAAATATATATATATAAGTTATAAAGGTGGCACACAAGGGTTAATACCCTTTTAATTGAAGGGAAAAAGGGTCTTAAACACTCAAAACCTGATTAGGGAGGTATATAATGGAGTCTTCTTCCATTAGGGTTGGAATTTTAACTCCTGGTGGCTATTAGAAAGGTTAGAGAGAGATTAAGGAGAGTGGCTTGAGAAATCAAGAGAGATCAAGGCTTGAATCAAAGTCTTTGAAGAAAAATCCTTCACAAAACTTGTTCCTAACATCTCAAAGGTAACATCTAATGTTTTAGATTTTTAATTTCATAATCTAATTAGTCCAGAATTAGTGTTCTTCACTAATCACGATTAGTGACTGTTTTCTAGATCCTCTTTTAAAAAACTATAGTTTTTAGTAATTTAAACCTTATTTTTTTAATGTCCAATTTCAAGTATGATTTGAGGGTAACTTTATACTACATCTTAGTATGTTTATTTTTATAATTTGGAGTCTCAAAAGTCGAGTTTAGACGAGTTTAATTAAGAAAAACGAGAAGGTGATTAAGCAGATTTTTGATCTGCTGCTCACTGCACTGACCGGTCTACCGACCGGTCTACCGGGCAGCATGTCGGTCTACGTACCGACCTTAAGGAATTTGCCCAGTAAACCTTCGTTGTAATATAAACGAAAAAATTGCATTAACCGGCATGCCGGCCGGCATGCCGGGTTGGTACCGGTTTGCCTACCGATTTTGGAAAAGTTTGAGAAAAATGTATTTTGGGAAATAATCACTTTTGTAATGATCTTGATCATATTTTAAGAGGATTACAGTAATTGCAGAGGTTGAAAAAGGGCAGGAATTAATATTTAAAAATTTCTTAAATACTAAGTATTTAGGGATAAAATTCTCATACGCTCGTAAATGTTAACAGGAGACCAGCCAGAGTCCTCTAAGGTGGCTCATTAGATTCGGTTGTGGTGCTTGACTACTATTGGTGAGTGTGTAGATTCCTCTCTTTTATAGAATCGTATATTTACATGTTACATGCTAGATATTGATGGTTGTTTGGTTACACCTTGTTTGACGATACGTGTTGTATGCCTTGGATGTTCTCGGATTTTAGTAATTGGTGTAATCTATATAACCGCTCATACGATGATTGAAAAATACATGTTTTAGACTTGTGATAGTTGATGTTTCAGTTGAGATAATTTCACATATTTCCCATTAGTTAAAGAGAATGATTGATCAAATGCATGGTTGGTAATATGTGTTAGTATGTCCTGATGGTTGTTGGTATAGCTACGAATGCATGATCACATGATGGCTGAATTGTATATGATTAGATTTATGATAATTATTGCTTTAATCAATGTATGTTCACATGCTTAGTACTTAGTTTAAAGATGTTGATGTAATGATGTCATTGATGAAAATACGCAAGCATAGTCTTATATGATGTTTTACGAGGATAAAGATGTAATGATTGATGATGTTAATATACATAAGCATATTTTCATGATGATGCCATATGATGATAAAGAGATGTGATGAATGTGATTTCATGGTGCATGCATACATTTTCATGCAAATGCACAACGATGTTTATATTCCGGCGACACATGTTGGAGAGACAGTAGATGCTTGGCAACGGGCTTCTCAACATTGTGTTTTGCCCACGGTGATGGAATATTTTATTCCGGTTGCACTTATTGGGAAGACGGTAGATGCTTGGCAACGGACTTCTCAATATTGTGTTTGCTTACGGTGATGGAATACTAGGGCTTGATTATTCGCCCTTGGCTAGTGGAGCGGGATGTCCTCCTTAGCTTTGATGATGATGATGATGATGATAGAAGCTTCCTAAATATTAAAAAGATGCATTTCATAACATTCATATGTATTAGCATATTTACTTTACTGTTAAAGACTACTTGAGGGGAGAGGCACAACTCCTTCGTTACTTCTCTGTTTTGGACTATATATGGGGAGAGACACAACCCTTTCGTTACTTATTTTATTGTTGTACCATGTTAATCTCTTTTCTGTAATGATTGTGAATCTAACACTCCTGGATATTGTTGCCTTCTTTGTTTTGTTGCATTTTATCCAGGTAAGGAGGTTTACCGGGTTTATTGCCAGTTCTCAGGACTCTTTCCAGCAGGAGTAATCTTGCTTAGTTTTTCAATTCCGTTCTCCTTACAGTTATAGTGTGAGGATCTGTGAGACTCTTTTATATTTGCGGACTTTTAGTTCTTTTGCAGTAGACTACTCAGTTTTGTTTTGGGACCTTGTTCTGGGTCATTGTTTTTCTTCTAGACTGTCACACTTGGTAGATTGGTTGTTAGAGTTTTCTCACTAGTACCATTTTTATTTCCGCTGCGTATTTTTATTGAAAAGGAAAGAAAAAATTTTTGTTGTGTTTGAAAAATAATAATCAGTTTCTGTCTTGTAAAACTGTTTTCAAGACGCGATTCCTAGTCGGATTCCAGTATTTTATTAGAAATCTAGGATGGGTCGTGACAACTTGGTATCAGAGTTCTAGGTTATAAGATTCTCGGAACAAGTGTGACATAGGATGTTGAGTCTCTTGAGGTGAGTCATAGGTTGAGTCAGTTTGTTATACTATTCCGGAAATCGTTGTGTGTGTTACTTGGCACCCGATGGACTACCTTGAAATCTGGTTTGAAAATCGCCTGATCAACGTATTTTCAAATGAGAAGTCTTGGGAAGTTAGTCGGAAAAGCACAATTGTAGCCGGAATCCTGTGTCTAGAACGATGTATAGGTGATCGATGACAATGAACCTTAGGTGTCAGATTTCACTGAACAACTTGAATCGAGGAATTTAATTTTTGTTTTTAATGTATTTTTGGCAGTCAAAACGGAACGCCGAAAGGAGAAGAAGACTATATATATTATGTATAATATATATAGGTATATATATGTATAGACAGTGGTATAAAGTATCATATATAAACTAAGCTGGTATATTCTGAGCTAGACGGTAGTACATATTAATAACATACCGGTAAGACCGAGTTATTGAAATGAAAATGAAAGCGATAGATATGAAATTTGTTTTTCCTTGCGAATTCCAATTAATGAATGATTGGCATAAATGCAATGGCGAACAATAGCCAAAAATTCATTAGTCAATTTCTACAAGTTTGATTTTTGGGATATTCAAGGAGTGATATTCCAAGACCTTTAATATTTGATCGAACAGTCGATAGGCATAGCTGTACGCGAGGCCGAGATATCATTTACCAAGATTTTGAAACATCATGCTTTGAATAAAATGGCGTATGAGCCGATATTCATGTTTTTGTATTTCTTATAGATAAAAAATGATTCATGTTTTTTCCCGCAAATGACAACAGAGTAGGCTTAGCCTTATATGTGTCAAATTTCAATGATAAGAAATATGAATAAACATTTTTCGACTTGGATGTCTACATTCGCAGTGAAGAAGAGAGATATAAATGGTAAGAGAATGCGAAAATAAAAATAATAATCTTTATAAATCTTGACTATTTTACAATTCGTGGAAATAACTTCTTAAGATAGTTTCTTTAAATTATAATAAGGTATAGTGTTCAAACGAGACCGATACTAATATTAAATTATAAATTAGAATATGCTCTCAAGAAGTCTCCCAAGAATCAAAGACAAGAATTAAAGAAAATAATTGCCAAAGGAAAAGGGGCGGAGGTTCGACTATGTTTGGTTGATTTCCGAGTTTTCAGATAAGTAGGTTGTAGGATTTGAGAGGTATGGATTTATGGACTAGGGTTTTGTGTGGCTGGATTTTGGCTCGGGAAGATGGTGTTCTTGATGAACAATGATGGTTTTTGAAGGTGGAGGGATTGGAGAGGGTTAGAATAGGTTTAAAAGAGTTTTAGGATGATTTTGGAAATGTTTTGGAAATTTGAAGAGAGGTTCTGCCGAGAGGGGTTTGATTTTGGAGTAAAAGACCAGCAATTGGAATCCTTGGACCTCTTGAAATGAAGGAAGGAGGTTTATTTTATAGATTAAAAGAAAGTACTTAAAATTTAAAAAGTAATCTCGGGCCCTGAAATTCGTCTAAAGCTTCTATTTGCACTTGGTCGACTTCCTGCAGAACTCAGTCTTTGACAATTCGAAGTAGATATTGATGATTCCTGAGTTGAATCGTGAATATAAAAAATGTCTCGGGTTTGAACCAGACATTTTCCGGGAAAATCCTTAAAATGGCTCTTTTGCTTTAAATTGAAGTGAAACCTTTAGGTACTCTTGGACTGCTCTTCTTTCATTGGATTTGTTCCACAGGGAATGTTTGACTTTGTAGATGAGGTCCGTCAAAAATAGGTTTGCCGATTTTCGAGGCCGATTGGTTGTCACATTGAAATGTGAACGGATAAGCATTTATGTCCAACTAAATTCCAACTTTGATCAGATAAATTCAATCTTTATACAACCTTTCTCAGTAATGGGATTGTCGTAGATTTTCCATTCCAAAACATAATTTTGGTTGCTCGTGTGGAATTCTGTTCATTTCAGAGCGTAATGCATGCAAGGAGGTGATTTTTCGACCGCCCGATTACTGTTTGTCTGGACTTGTAGTTCGTCTTTGAATTTTGATTTCAGGTAAATGTTCCTTAACAATTTACCGATATTTATTGATTGATGAATCATCTCTAGCTGACGTCGGTGCTGCTCGTGAGAAGTTTGAATATTCCGGAAGTGCATTCTGATCTGCCGGAAGACCGTTTTTCTGATTTCTCAGTATTGAGTCAAAATTGGGTATAAATACTTTCTTTTTTAGATGAGCGACTAGTGTTGTCCACTTATCGAGCTGCAACTGTAATAGCGTGTGGAGACTTTGCCAGATTTTCATGTGATAGGTATCTAGGTAGTGAGTAGAGTTTTTATTTATTTAATGTTCCAGAGATTATGTATCATGATCCTATAGTAGGTAAGATGAGCAAGAGTTTCACTTTACCCAGTTTGACGAATCCACCTATTTCATTTAGCATGTATGGTGTAGTGAGATTTTATTTTTCCCAATCTTATAGAGCTATTTATGTAGAGTTACTTAGTGTTGTTGATAGATAGATTGTGTTTCTGATGCTGTCACGTCGTTTTCCAGCGTTAATTATCATGATAGTTATCCGAATTGGGACGTGACATATCATAAGAGTGTTATGCGATCGTAGGATACCTGCAAAGTTGAAGGAAAAATTCTACCGTACGACTATAAGGCCAACCATGTTATATGGTACAGAGTATTAGGCGTTTAAGAAATAATATGTGAATAAGATGAGTGTAGCTGAAATGAGAATGTTGAGATAGTTATGTGGTAAAACTTTGTGAGATAGAATTAGAAACAAAAAATTTCGCGACGTGGTAGGGGTAGCACCACTAGAAACTAAGATGAGAGAAAAATGAGGAAGAGTGATAAAATTATGATAGATGATAGTACTAAAGCGAATGATAGACCTAAATTGATTTTAGAAGCGGTAGTTTGTAAGGATTTAAATTTATTAAGTATAACGGAATACGATGCATTTGATAAAGAAAATTAAA
Organism: Monotropa hypopitys; assembly: GCA_002855965.1. NCBI lineage: Eukaryota > Viridiplantae > Streptophyta > Magnoliopsida > Ericales > Ericaceae > Monotropa > Monotropa hypopitys. Next base: position 6,971 of record NMUG010004123.1, on the reverse strand, counting down.
AAAAATCATGTAGCCGACTCCAAATAAATTAGAGTTCAAGATTTAGCTTGGTTTGGTTTGGTTCTATAGAATTTTTTAAAGAATTTCTTGCAAAAAAACCATTTAAAAAACAGTTTCAAAAATTCTATTTTTAAATTTTTTTTTACAATAAGGAAACATTTTTTAAAAAAGAGTTTCTAATAGGACTCGGTTTTGGACCGGACATCGGGCCAGATCGGACTTCAAAATTCAAAACTTAAGCCGTATTTATACAACTCGGGATGGGCATAAAGTCGGGCTAATTTCGGATTCAAACCGGACTAGAACCCAAGGGGTCAGACCTGGTTCGGTTTTGGGCCTGCAAGCCAAATTTACACCCAAACCTGGGAAAAACTCTCTCTCATCCAAACATGTAGAAAACCCCCACCACCATGCAAGACAGTCTCCATCTCTCCCTAGCCGCCGCCGCCACCACCCCCAATTCCCTACCCAACAACTTTCCTTCCACCACCCCCAATTTTCCCTCCCTTTCCCGCCCCAGGAACCTCCACTTTCCCACCCTTTCCTCCTCCATTAAAACCTTGATTTCCCTCCCTCCAAAGCCCCCCAAACCCCCAGAAATCCCCTCCCTAGCCCCTCCGCCAAACCGTCACTCCCACTTCCAAGAGAAAATGCTCTACCTCGACTCCGTCGGCATCGACCTATTCTCTCTCCTGTCCGCCCACCCCTCAGTCGTATCTGCGTCGGCCGCCGACTTGAAATCCGTAGTCGAATTCCTCCAATCCTCCGCCGGACTCACCGCTGACGACATCCGCCGCGTAGTCGCCATGTGCCCGGAGGTACTCACCTCAAATATCTCTTCCATCGTCCCCGTCTTCACCTTCCTCCTCCGCGAGGCTGGCGTCTACGGCTCCGACCTCCGCCGCGTCATCCACCGCCGCCCGCGGCTCCTCACTTGTAACATCGAGAACCGCCTCCGCCCGACCCTCTACTTCCTCCAGAGCATCGGCATAGTCTCTATTAACAGACACACCTCTCTTCTCTCCTGCTCCGTGGAGCAAAAATTCATCCCCAGAATCGAATACTTTCGAAAAATCGGGTTCTCGCAACGAGACACGATTTCTATCTTTCGTAGATTTCCTCCTTTGTTTTGTTACAGCATCAAGGAAAATTTTGTGCCCAAATTCGAGTACTTTCGGGTTGAAATGCGGAGAGAATTGAAAGAACTGAAGGAATTTCCACAGTACTTTTCTTTTAGTTTGGAAAATATGATTAAGCCAAGGCATCAACGTTGTGTGGAGAAGGGCGTATTTTTAGCGCTCCCTGTGATGTTGAAGACCAGCGAGGAGAGGTTTGAGGATAGATTGGAGATGTTTTGTAGTTCAGCAATACCGGTGAGAACTTCGCCTTTGTGGTTTTCAACTTATGATGAAAATGTATTATAGGAATTTATTACTTCATTTTGATAAACTAGTGTTTTGTTAGCCTGTCTACCCATTAATGTTGTATCAGTAGTTTTTTGTTTTGGTGTTCTTTTAGTAAATAAATAAAACACAGTGTATGCGGGGTATGGGAAGGGTTTGATATACGGAGCCGCCTTACCATAAGGCTGCTGGTGCCTGATTTACTCCCACACGTGTTCTGTGGTGGCGTGCGTGTGGGGCCCTTGCGTTTGGGGTTCAAACGTTTTACTATATTGGAAGTTTAATGTAAAAAACCAATGGTTTCTACTTTATTTTGTACCCTGTCGGTGATAGATAGCCGAGTGAGCTACTGAAGGACAACCTGTGCTATTGTTGAAAGCGTGGACCGCCGAAGGTCGTGAGGAGAGAGCCCAAGGCAATCCTACTAGAGGCGGATTTAGATTGGGCCCAGGGTGGACACGTGACCCCCCTGGGTTGTATTTTCCATCTACTAAACCGCCCCCCGACGTAGCGTACGTCCCCCACTCCAAACCGGATCTCGACATCTCTTTCTCTCACGCCCCTCTTGCCGGATCCACCCTCGAACTCGCCGCCTACCTCCGCTCTCTATCTCGCCGCCTACCTCCGCTCTCTATCTCGCCGTCTCGGCCCTCTATCTCGCCGCCGACCTCCGCCCTTGCTCTCACCCCTCTAGAATAAAAAAAAGTAAGATACGATACGTTGGGGATACGTTGAATAAAAAAATAAATAAAAATAAATCCCATAGACTGTTTGAGATAACAGTAAGTTGGACAACTACACAGAATCACATAGACCTCTCATAGATGGACAACTACTGCTAGGCTATTCAAATGTTAATGAAGTGTGTCAAAGACCTTCCATAGATGGAAAACAGTAGATGGACAAAAAAAATGCATATATGTGGTCAATCATGCAGCCAATTGAATAATGATTTTCCACAAGCAAGAATATGAAGTGCTTCAGTGAAGCCAAGCCCATCGTTTCTAACATTTTTACAAAAATGTATTCGAAAACGTATCCAAAACGTATCCGAGCGTATCCAAAAACGTATCCAAAACGTATCCGATCGTATCCAAAACGTATCGGAGAATTAAAAAAAAGAAAAAAAATAGGATACTCTAAAAAACGTATCCGATACGTATCCGGAGCGTATCCGAGCGTATCCGTATCCGATACGCGTACGGTACGAGATACGAAGCCTAAATTTGAGTACCCGTGCTTCATAGATTGCTCGTGTAGGACTTAGATTAAAGCTTAGTCAATTGTTTAATTATGGATTTATTATTGATTTCATGTTTGGTGTTTTGTTTCTTTGCAGTGGAATTGAGGAATTTAACTTCTGTGCAATTGGAATCCAGTTTGACAAACTTGTGATTTTGGTTAGTTTTTTTCATATCATTTCTTATTTGGAGCATTTGGTTGCAAGCTCTACCCCAAAGTTGGTTGCAAGTCCTAAATGACTTTTTGGAGCAGGTCACCAGGTTGCAAGACTAATAGTTGTGCTAGTTTAAGTTATTTTGTGGGAGCACCTGGTTGGGAAGTCATGCCCCAAAGTTTGTAGATTCTTTGGAGTAGGACACCAGGTTGTAAGACTCCTTATTATGCTTTGGACACATTGTTAAAATACACTTTGAAATTACAGGTCCCCTTTAACAAATAATGCATTTTTATGATTTTTTTGTCTTAACAGTTATATTACTTAAGATATGGAGAAATACTTCAAACGAATCGAACCAACAATTGTGCATGTTTCGGAAAAAGATGATGATAATTCTCGACCACCTAAATACAGAATGTTACTTTTATATTTATTGGCTCAAGGTTCAATTTTTGTGATCATTATTTTTAATTATATCTATAGTTTAGGTGAATTTTTTAAGATTGCGATAAATATGTGCCCCTGCATGCAAATTCTAGATCCACTACTGAATCCTACATATATATATATATATAGAGGCAAATGGGGAGCATTTATGAATATTGAGTGGTGTTAATAATTCTTGTGTGCTAGCAAGGCTTATCTTTTTACAAGAGAGAGAGGGTCTAGCTGCACTAAGACAGGTGGAAGGTTTTGAGTGGTTAGTGGGTTGAAGGTTTGCATACCTATAAGGCCAGAGGGCTGTAGTTGGCAGAAGGTAAGTAGTAGTCATGTGTGGTCTAGGCTATAGCATGACACCCGTCTTAGGAAATTCGTTTGCAATTTAATTTATTACAAGTTTATTTATGTTTTTAGCTTAAATAATATGGATTATCATGTTGAAACAATCTAATTGAGTCAATAAAGATGTTAGGTAAAGAAACCCTAAGAAATAAGGTTTAGAGTGTATAAATAATTTGAAATGAGTTAGAAGAGTTGTGTAAGATTGTTGGTCTTTGGCCTGAAATAAACCTATATATCGATATGTGTAAAGTCTAGGAATGTTCACATATCGAAATGGGTAGTATCTGTTTACTTGTTCTTGGCCTAAGAGAAATTGCATAACGAAATGTATTAAATGAGCACATATCGATATGTGTGATCATGTGGTGATCACATATCGATATGTGAAATGTTAATCAATCGATATGCGAGAAAATCAGCTCTCTGGAGTTTGACTCGGAGAGTTGACATATATCGATATATGCAAAAGTATATATCGATATGTGACACGGTTGTTGGGCATAGATATGTGCTAATTCTATATTGAAATGTTAAAGGAAAGAAATTGTATATCGAAATATAACTGGGAAACATATTGATATGTAATGTAAGAATTAAATATCGAAATAAGTCAAAATGTATATCGATATATGAGAATTTATAGGTATTGGGTGGGGTGAATTGGTGAATTTTGTTTGTATCTAAACTTAATTAACTCTCAATCGGTGAAGGTGAGAGTCTCACTTTGAGAACTCATAAAGTACAAAGTATTAGAGAGAGAGAGGAACCGAGTGTTGAGAGAAGAGGGGATTGCTCGGGAACTTGCTTGGAAAATCAAGAGGGAAGCTTTGAGAATTTAATTAATCGTGTAACAGTAAGTTTAATCTTCCTTTGGTTTTGTGATCAGTAAAAGATATCTGAGTTTTTGTGGGAGCTTGATTGGAAATTGAGAATTTGATTCTAATTTTTTGAAAATAATGGGTTTTGAATAAATTTTATAGAATTGATGAAATTGGTTGTTTTAAAAGGTTAGTGTCACAACCCAGAATTTCATGTTAATTTAGAAGAGAATTTTGGGATTTATTCAAATAAATCTTTTGATTTTGGAAATTGGAATTAGGAGATTTTATGAAGACGAGGGTTCTCAATAATTCGTGGGTTTGAGTTGGTGGTTAGATTTGTGATTGATAGTCATTTTGGAAGAAATTAGAAATTTAGTTTGGCTTGGGGTTGGAGGTTGTGGATGTTGGCTAAGAAATTGAGGTTGAAGGAGTCGGGAATATCCTTCTTGTATTTTCGGAAAATGAGAGAAGGCTTTGCTGTGGTTTTCCAGAAATAGGGAGATGGGCTGTTGAGGCGAGCCCTTGCTTTTCCGGAAATTAGAATGGCTCTAGTGAGGGAGTTGGCTGTGGAGGCTGGCTTGGATGTCCGGAAGTTGGGGAAATGAGGTGGTCCGGATTTCCAGAAATTGAAGAAAGAAGGGGAGGAGGTGGAAGGCATGTTTTTTCGGAAATGGGTGAGGAGCTTGCGGAAGAAGAAGGAAGAAGGGAGGACATAGTTCTGGATTTCCAAAAATGGGGCCCTCCATTTTCGAAAATGCATGGGTTGGAAATGTATGGTCTGAGGCCTTGTATTTCGATATGTGTCTTGAGGTGGGTTTGCTCTTGGTCTTCTAGAAATTGAATGATAGATTTTCGGTAATGCGCATATCGATATGCGAGTCATTTTCTTGATTGCCTTGTGTCACATTTCGATATGTGTCCTCGTGACACATTTCGATATGCTTCTTGTGTTCTCTCTGCGCAATGGAACAACGGACTCACATATCGATGTGTTCCATTCACATATCGACACGTGACCTGTGTTTAGCTTCTGTGAGACTGGAGTAGTGGCTTCACATATCGATATGCGTCATGGACACATATCAGCATATAAACTGTTCTCGGCAGTTCAAAAGTCCAAATGAAGGGCATTTTTGTCCTTTCGTGTGGAGTATTAGTATATATATAATATACGTGTGTATTGAGAGAGTTCTGGGCTCTCATTTTCTCCTCTCTCTCTCTCATTCGTTTCTCATTTTTTTTCTCTATATCTCTCTCAAACTCTCATCTTCTTCTCTAGATCTAGAACAAACTACCGGGATTTTTGTCACTCCCCATTCCGGCACGACAATACAGATGCATGCACGGACCCGGTCATGGTCACGTGACTAAACGACAATTACCTCTAATACAATTAAAAAGACCATAACTCTGACAATTCTTCTTCTCTTTTTCCACACTTAATCTATTTCTCTTTTTATCTTTTGCTTAAAATGCTAAACTAACATGACATATATAGCTCAATGTAAAATAACAGAAATGTAAACTCAAAACAACACAGCTGACTACCAGAATCTTCACCATAAGCTCCCATTTCTGACTCTGCAGTGGACCAATGCTAGCTATCCCAATCTGGATTTCACAATGTAAATAAACAAAAAAAAATCAGGAGTTTATTAGTTAAATTAAACTTTGCAATAAATCAGAAATGAACAGATGCAACAACTACCAATAATAATATCATGTGATATGAATATGGAATGTCAATCACAACTAGTCAACGATGAAATCTAACTGATAGAACATGTGATAGCATGTGATAGATACAAATCTATGTCCAACGCAAATAAGCAACTATGTAAGCTAAACAAGGGTAACACGCGATAACACATAAATTGTCCCACTATAATCAAAGTTGTATATGATGTGCCGCATACTCTCTTTTTAACTCCCAATTCTCTTTCTGGCTATTACTCTACTACTTCTATGTTGCATCAAATACCACACCTCATATTGTTCTCTTTTATAACCTATCTCTAATATTCATTTTCATCCATATTTCTTCCCTTTCTAACCCTTATTTCTTAATATCTCTTTTATTATAATTTATGGGGTCAATCATAAGATCCCTTACCCAATTTCATTCTCATATCGATTCATCTTATCCATTTTACTCATCTTATAACTCTTTTTAACTCTTTCTCATCTCAACTCATCTATGGATATTAATATCCATCAATTACTCTGTCATAGGATCTATAAGGATCCATCTCAACTTATCTCATATCTCATTCCATACGATCGGATAAAGTATCCTTGTTATTCCATCTTACTCAAAGCCACTCTATTATCTACCCCAGTGGAAGGGGTCAAACTCTTAAATATGCACTCGATTCTCTACCCCAGTGGTAAGGGTCAACGCTTACATATCTGATTATGTACCCCAGTGTTATGGGTCAACACTTATATATTCACTCGATTATCTACCCCAGTGGTAAGGGTCAATGCTTATATATCCACTCGATTATCTACCCCAGTGGTAAGGGTCAATGCTTATATATCCACTCGATTATCTACCCCAGTGGT
>NMUG010004122.1:0-14129 GCA_002855965.1 Monotropa hypopitys | reverse complement strand
TTTTTACAGTTTTATGCAGGTTTGCATTATTTGGTAGCTTGCACCGGGAGTTGGAGTTAGCTTACTCTACTTTCTTTCAGTGAGGTGCATTTCATGTTTATCTCATTTCAGCACCATAGCTTTCCCACTGTTTCTCCCCTTGTAGCCTACGGGCAGCCCCTCTTATTTTAAATAGTTGTAATGTCTTGTAATACAAACAAGTTTTTATATAAAGCGATTGTTCTACTTAAATCTCAAGTGAGTTCTATTTGTAAAGAAAATTGTAAAGATGTGTTTTGACTATTCACTGCCCCTTTGTAATGATGGTTGATTAATGTGATTTCATTTATAATCATTCTTTTATTCCATTTTAAAAAATGGTGTGAAAATCCGGGGCGTGACAAGATAAGTTAAAGTTTTAACTTAGGTGTGCCCAGGACACACACTACAAAACATGCCTAATATGATAGGGTGCTAGGATGCTACTCATCATCCGAGTCACTAGGCCACTCGTAAGGAGGGTAAATCCACCCTTGGCGGACTACGACTAAATCTTCCTCATCGTCTACGTCAAAGTCATCATCGAAGTTGAGTGGTTCGTCAACAAGTCTGTCTCCTGGTTGCAGGTCCCAATCAAGATCTCCTCCTCCTATCGGATCTTCTTCAGCCATGTCCTCGTCTTGAGGATTTTCTTCGAGCTCCTAATCCCCATTGCCCTCATTGTTATTGGTGTGATTTATTATTATGTTTCGGATATCCTCGAATGCCCACTGACGAATCGATCTCCTTGCTACTATACATTCTTGTTCTCCAAGCCTCAGACGATAGTCAATCATTGCACATATTTAGGGATCTGTTCAATTTAGTACTTGCGGTGCAAGTTGGGCATGGTATCGATTGCTATGTCGGGTGTGATGTTACGGAGTTATTATTGCATGCTTCCTTTTTCTAGAGGCATGGTCTCGATAGAATCATCGATGGAGACATAGCTACAAGGCATATACATATAAGCATACATCTCCAAGGTAAGACAAAATTTCTTTTCTCCTAGGTGTGACTAGTACATGCCTTGATCTTATCTCTGGGTTTTGTTCGGAATCCGATAACTCAAGCTCTGATACCACGGACCCAACTTTAAATGGACCATAACCGGCCAACGAGCAAGCTCGCAAAGGCCTAATAATAACGAGCTAAGGGATTCCATCACAATTATAATGAATGCGGAAGCGTTTGAACAAAACCCAGAAGTGCATAGATAGATATCATTACTCACATTCTTGCTCTTACAACTGCTGAGGCTCATAATGGCCTTTACAATCAAATGAGAAAATACAACAAAAAGTGCTAATCCTTTAAGCCTCCAAGCTAATCATCCTCAGTACCTGAAAAAGGTTTTATAAAATGCATAAGCATAAAGCTAGAGTGAATCAAGACATGTCAAGGTTACTAGTTTACACGGATAAAAAATATTAATTATCAAAATCCCTTTTTGTGTTCTCCTTTTCTCAACATAATAGATGAGTAGCTTATTAGCCTGCAAGAATCATATTGTGCATTTGACTTGTTTTTAAATCAAGCTTATGGTCGTTCCCATAGCTTTATCATTTTTTCTCGAGTCTATGGCCATACCCATAACTCATTTTCTATTTAACATGCCTATTTTTCCATTTGATATTCCGACATGATTTTTATGACACTGCTCTCCACGGTACTAGTATCTTTAGGGAGCGACCCAAAATAGAGAGATGATGTGATATCACCCAGTGGTCATCTGACAATGACCCCACCCTTATTACTTCATCCTACCGATTTCAGATTCTGCCCTCGATGCGAGCAACCGTGTCACCATTCATGCCGTTCAATCATAAAATATCTTTCTGGTATGTTAATCCATAATAATAAAAACGGATGTACATGTCATTTTGTTTTGAAGAGATAATCATAATATTGTGAAATGCTCAGTAGCATAAAACATACATTTCTCAAATGTTATCATACTTGTAGAAACTATACGAGTAACAAGGGCATATAGTGATTCACTTGATTTTGATTGACTTTCTTGACTTGGTCTTTTTCCACAAGTTTATCCTGCCATTTAATAAGAGATGTGTCACTATTCTAATACTGCTGAACGGAGTTGCCGAGCTCTTTGGCCGAAGGCCTTCTGTTCGGAGGACTGTTGGCCATCAGCTACCTATCCGGAGGCCAGGTCGGGAACAAGGATTATTGCCTTTAATCAGGACAGAGGGCAGTCTGGTAATCCAGAACGGCCTCAAGGATCATTTGGCCAAGTAGTGCCAAAAGGTACACTAGCCGAACACAGACTGGCCAGTCTCAATAAAAGCCGAAAGACTTCTAGGACCGGAGGGTTCATGTGCTGAGCATCCGAAGTAGGAAAAACAGCTAGGGGATTATTTTAAGGCTTTGTCGACCAGCCAAACAGAGGGCTGTCGGACCAATAGTGAGTCGGTGTTGAATGAGAATGTTACATTATGTGTGGCATTGGCTGGAACATACCGAGCACAATGGGAGTGTGAGAATCAAGTGTTCCGCACTATTAATGGGTCGAAATAGGTCGAAATAGGATTACAAGTGTGTAGGGACAATTTCCCACTCAGTCCGATGCTAAGCCGAGCAAAAATGGCCAGAGCCTAAAAGAACGGACTATCGTTCTACCGAGCAGAAACTATGTGATCGGAGGAGTGTTAAGGTACAACCATTCTGAGTCAACATAGGTATGGAATGGCTTTGCCGAGTAGAAGGAAGTTCTGCCGAGCTGTTTTGGACGCTTCAAGTTATGTCAGACCCAAGGGTAACTTGTCGGACATTGATCAAGTTTATTTTAGTTCGGCTAAGTGTTGGCCGGGCAGAAACAAGTTTGGAAAAACATCAATGGTTACTAATTAAAAGGAACAAGTTAAAGCCAAGCACACGTGCTTCGGTCACGAGAGGTCGACATTAAGCAGGGGTATGTTCTGTGTACTTGGTCATCTGGACCAGTCCTTGGCCGAGCTGAATGAAGCTCTACTAGACACCAATGATATAATGAAAGGTATGTTGAGCAGAGAAAGTGTAGCAAAGACCTTTGATGGTACTGCCGAGCTGATCTGAGTGTCTAGACTATTAAATAGGTCTACCGGAAGTGGTAGTGCCAGAGGATAAATAAATAGATTTTAGGAGAGCTACCTCTTTGGCCAAAGTGCCAGATTACTAGAGGTCTGGCTGAGATGAGCTCTAGGGATCTGGAAGGAGTGAGTAATGGGAGGCTAGCCGAAGGGTTTTGCCAAGCTAAATTAGGAGAGGGGACTTTCTTGGGAAGGACTTACCGAGAACTCTTGACTTGGACAGAGGTTGATCGGAGGTATTCCAGACGAGAAGAAATTTTGGAAGAGTAATGAATGTTTTCTGGAGGGTTGGTGATTCGAAATGAATGCCAAATGCCTTCTTTTATAAGCCAAGAGGAGGTAGGTGAGCCTCATTAATGCAACATTTAATGCTTGCCCATTCTTCCGAGCCAATGGCAGCTCTTCTGCTTCAGTAGTCTGACTGGCCGCCCGACCAACCGCCTGACACCACTGCCTGACACAGCCACCTGACACTGCTGCTTGATAGCTGCATCTTTTAGCCTTCCAGTTGCCGATAGGTCGGCTGACGTGGCTGACCAACTACACTGAGCTCCCACTATTTTCCAAACATTGCAGATTTGCCTATTCTTCTTATTTTCATCAACTAGACCCCTGTTTTCATCATTCTTATTATTTTAGACCTCAAATTTTATTTTAATGCCAAATTAGTCTCCAAATAAATTCTGAAAAATCTCCAAAAATTCTAGAAATTATATTTTAAATAAATAAACATATTTTGGACATTATTTCTCAGGTTGGGGCCTCACAGATGATATTTCTCTAAGAAAATCCCTTAACATCTTTATATTTGATTGTGACCACCAATTTGGAGAAGTAGTTTGTGGCCATTATGAGGAACTTGAATCCTCTAGGAGCCGTGGCATCTTGCCGATGATGTCCAAGCTCCATTGAGCAAACTGACATGGGCTAGTCAAAGGTGTGAGCTCTTTGGCGGGCTGCCGGATGATTGAAGAGAACCGTTGACATACATCACATTTCTTCACAAACTGCTCTGCTTCTTCCATCATTTTGGCCACCAATAGCCCTAAGAGATAGCACGATGCACGAGGGATCTTCCCATGTGTGAGATCCACAACTTCCGGAGTGCAACTCATGAATGACTCCTTCGGTCAGTGAGAGGTGCACATAGAGAAGATAAGGCCAGTAGAAGGTTTTTATCGAGCTTGGAATTAGGGGATAGCTAGTACCGTACTGACTTGTGCATGATCTGATGGGCTACCTTCTTGTCAGTTGGAAAAGATCTGTCTTTGAGATATGCTATAATCGGGTCAGTCCAGCTCGACCCTTGTTCGATGTAGAATATCATGTCTCCTTTTGGTGGTTCAATGCTTGGCTGGTCTAAACTTTGAATGCTGACTGTCCTTGGCTCCTTTGCTTCTACTACTGATGCAATACCTACAAATATGCCAGCATGTGAGTTATTCTCTATGTCGACTTGGGGGATCTTGATTTCTTGAAATCCTTTGATCATTTCTCGTGATTTCTCTATGTATTTGCCCATTTGGTCATCTCGACATTCATACTCTCTGATAACTTGGTTGACTACCAGCTTGGAATCATTGTAGATTGTCAGGTTGTCGATCTACAATGCTTCGGTAGTGTTGAGTTCAGTAAGAAAATCCTCATATTTTGCCTCATTATTGGAGTCAGTGAAGTTCAACTGAAGGGTGTGCTCATGTACTACCACATCGGAAGATATTAGTACTACTCCGGCTTTACTTCCTCAGTTATTGGAGCTTCCATCCATGAATAGTCTCCAGGAGTTTCTCATGACTAGATTGCTGACTTCCGTATGCCCGTCCCTACCAGCATATTGTTCCAGCTCGTCGAATGGCAAAGGATTTGGTCGGGGGGAGTATTCTGCAATGAAGTCAGAAAGGATATGCCATTTAATGATAGTCTTTGGCTAGAACTTAATATCAAAATTTGCTAGTTCTACGTCTTATTTTGTTATCCTTCTTGATAGATTGGCTTGGTGAAGAAGAGACCAGAGCGGATATTCGGTTAGGACAACGATGGTGTAGGTCTAGAAGTATGAGGCAAGTTTTCTCAAAGCAATGACCAAAGAAAATGCAAGTTTTTCCAAAGGGAGGTACCTTGTTTTCGCATTGATAAGTGACTTTCTCAAGAAGTAGACGGGGAGTTAATCTTGTCCCTCTTTCCGAACCAATGTTGTGCGTATGGCATGCGATGTGATGACCAAGTAGACATGGAGCTCTTCCTCGTCCTTTGGTTTGGTCAGCATTTGTAATACCCGTCGAAATTATTTACAAATATAAACGATTTAATTTAACTACAAGTGTTATTAATATGAAGAAATAAAAGAATGTAGTGGAGGTGAAGAGAAGTGGGGGGGGATTAATAGAGAATTTACACAATCCTTATTTCTATTAAATACATTAAGTATATATATTGGTAAGTGAATGGTAGACAAGGGAATTTTAGAGGTTTTATGAAGGGCAAATAGGTCTTTTGCAATAAAAATCTGGTCTTAGGGGTTTTTGGGGAGCCTCTTCCCTCATTACACAAGTGTAAATCCCATTCCTAAGGTTAGTGTGAATCCATTGATGCATTTTGTAAGCCTACACCATCTCACATTTGGTCTATATCGGAGTTAAAGATCCATTTTCGTTTTTGGTAAAAACTTAGATTTTTGATCTTTGAATGTTGGATTCTATGGTGTTTTGATGCCACCATTTGAGCATGTTTGATGCCTAGATGTGTAGAACACTTTAGTGCAGTCGATTTTTGAGTTTTAAGGCAAAATAATCGAAGTTGTAGAAGTTGGAGAAGAGTGAGTTTGTCAAATCGCCATTTTTTTCACTGAACCAAACATTTTCGCTCAACAGTTCGCTTAAGCGAAGGTTGAGCGAAAGTTGAGCCAAGCGTTTGTCAAGCCCACTGGGGTTGAGCGAACATTTTCGCTCAAGCGAAACTGTTTTCGCTCAATAGTTCGCTTGAGCGAAGGTTGAGCGAAAACGGGAAATAGGTCTTTTTGGAGGAATTTTGTTACGGTTTGATTAAGAACGTTTATGGAAAATATTATAGAACATTTGAGGACCTTAATTAACAATTTAAATTGGCTAAGTAACCAGGGGTGATTTATGACCACAATTCTTGTCGATTAAATGGTTTAAATAGAAAATTTTTGTATTCCTTGTCAATTATATATATGCAATGAGGACTAAAGTTTCTAGTTGTTTGACAGGAACACAAGAGGAAGGCATTGAGGCCTTGCATGAGATGAATGATATGTATAGAAATACATGCATGAGTTGTGATGAGAAGCATAATATGCACATATAAATGTATTATGCATGCCTCCGTGGGACGGGTGGCGATTGTTGGCAACCATTGTAAGTCCAATAGTACGTGAGACGTACCTAAAGTGTTGTTGCGCGAGGCGCTTGAACTACTACCCATAGTAGTAGCGGTTTTAGAAGCATGGGATGCTCAATTTACCTGAATGATGGCTGGACTGGTAGATGTAGAACATCATGTATGAGATGCCTTGTTGAAACAAAAGTCATAACAACCTATACTTATGTTTTTCTATCACGGTAAAAACTTGTGTTTTGGAAGTTAAAGATGCATATTCACACTCTGTTTCCTTGTTTTTGGACTTGGAAATAGGTCGCAGGTTAGTGGTCCACTGCAAGGCTGAAGTCATTCGAGGGTTGGATTTGATCATAGAGCTAAGGTGACCTTTGGGAAGATTGTGGCTTGAGACATCTACTTAGCATAGTTGTTAGACTTTTAATATCTTTATTTCAAAAGTTTGTAATGGGATTGTAATAGTTTTTGATTGCAACCTCTAACGTTTTCCTTGAGGTTTTGGGCATGTTAGTACCTTGAGTTATACTTATGGATTTACCTATTTCTGTGGTTTGATGTTGACAATGTTACTGAGGTTTTATTTGATTAAGATTTTTATGGAATTTTTTTTAAATTTTTGTGCAATTTGAGTTTGGGATGTTACGGCATTGGTGCCAAAGAGAGAGAGAGAGAGTTCTTCACATAGTCGTGGGCTTTCCTGCATTCGTTAGTCCATTCAAAGTGACACCGACTGTTCTTCCTGAGAACTTCATAGAAGGACCAACATTTTTCTGATGACCGATTGATGAGTTGGTTTAGATCGACCACTATCCCGTCCAGCTTTTGGACTTCCTTGAGAGTTTTTGGGTGCTCTAATTGCTGAATGGATGATACCAATGATGGGTCAGCCTTAATGCCCCGACATATGATTAGGTATCCCAATAAGTTCCCGTAACTGACATCGAAGACACACTGGGACACATTGATGAGCAACATGTGCTTATTCAAGATGTTGAAGACATTCTATAGGTCGGTCAGGTGGCGGTCATTGTCTTTGATTTTGACCACTATGTCATCGATGTATGCCTCCATAGTGTCCCTAAGTTCTGCACTGAACATTTTTGTGATCATCTTTTGGTAAGTTTCTCTGACATTCTTTAGGACGAACGACTACCCGGTAGTAGAATAGTCCCCTAAGGGTGATGAAAGATGTTTTCTCTTGGTTCGGACCGAACGTTGCTATTTGATGATACCCTCGGTAGGCATCCATGAAGCTTATCCGGGGATGTCCGGACGTTGAGTCCACCAACTGATCAATTCTTGGGAGGGGAGAACTATCCTTGGGTAAAGCATCATTGAGGTTTGTGTAATCGACACATACCCTCCACTTTCCATTCTTCTTTTTGACGACTACTATGTTGGTCAGCTAGGTGGGATACTGAACTTTCCTGATGGCTTGTGCTTCAGTCAAGCGGTCTTCCTCTTCAATGACGATATCGGCATGAGACGCTACCGAACGTCGGGCCTTCTATACTACCGGCTTATACTCTATCCAGATGTTGAGATGATGGCTGATGAAGGATGGGTCACTTCCCGACATCTCGTATAGTGTCCATGCGAACACTTCCAAATTATTTCTCAAGAGATCCATCGTCTTTGCCTATTATGCTTCAGCTAAGGAAAAGTCTATAAAAGATAAGTTATCTGGATCATCGATGCTCATAGGTACGGTCACAAGATCCTCTATAGAGTTTTCGGAGGCACTTGTACCGACGTCCTCAAGCATCGACTAGTGAACTTGCTCAAGAGTCACCTTGTATTTAACTACAACAATGTAGCACTGCTTGGATGCTGCCTAGTCTCCATAGAGCTCTTCCACTGCCTTGTTGCCGATGTACTTGAGTACCTAGTGGTAGTTGGAAGCCATAACCTTGATGCTGCAGACCCAAGTTCAGCCCAAGATTGCATTGCACGGAGATGGGATGTCGACAACCATGAATTTTATATTGGTACTGACTAAGCCAACTACCATGGGGATAATTATTTTTCCAAGTTCCCAAATAGAAGCCGCATTGAAATCCATGAGTGGTATGTCAGTCGGTGAGAGACCAGTCTCTTTGAATCCCATCTTCTTAAAGAGGGAGTAGTACATTACGTCAGCAAAGTTTCTGAGATCTATCAATACTGTTCAGACATTGCAGTAGCCAATTCACAAGGTGATGACCAATGCATCATCATGGGGGTGCTTCACCCTATCGGAGTCCCTATTGGAGAAATAAATAGATTACCTGGAGTCCAGCTTAGGCATCTTTGCTGTCGACTGGACAACCATGACCTCCCCGTCGGACATCTACTGTAGCTCAGCACAAAGTCTGTGCTCCTGCCACCGATCTACTATGGATGACATTGATTGTCTGGATCTGCTCCTTTAGGGCACCTTTTTCAGCTTCAGAGTCCATCTTTGCTTTGTTCGGTGGTCACCATCTCCTCAAGGAAATCTTTGAACGCTCAGTAGTTCATGGTTAGTTGCCCCTTCTCCTTGTGGTGAGAGCACCTGAACCTATCATTATGTTTATTGGGAGACCGCATCCTTCACTCTAGACATCTGAAGAATGGGTCCTTTTCGATCTTTGGATCAAAATGTAGATTGGATTTTTTTAATACCATGGTGTGGGAAATGAACTCATAAGGATTGTAAGTCCGGTGCTCCCCACTCTGAACGATGTTTGTTTCCTTCCTCCTGGCTGGGGAGCTGTTGCTGTGGTTGCCGGAGCAAAGGTCGGTCTTGCTTATTTCTTCCCTTTCCTCCTCTAGTCTCGCATGGATCTCAATCCTGGCCATAAGCTCGTTCATAGTAGAAGGAGGGAATAAAACTAGGTCCTCAAACTCCCGACTGGTGTGGTCCAAGCCAAATTTGAAGGACGTCACAACGATCTTCTGGTCCCAGTCTTCAATTTCATTGTAGAGGTCACAATACCACACTGTGTATTGGTGCAGGAATTCGGAACTTGCTCGTCTGAGACCTAGAAGGGAATCCACCTCTTTCTTTAGTTTGAAGTTTGTGATGAACTGGGTGAAAATGTCATAGAGAGATCTCACCAAGATGCGATGGATCTCTTCGGTAGTTGGTCAAACTAGAGCATCTCTATCTCCTCCGAGATGGATGTGAAGAGCTTGCACATCAGGCCATCGTTGGTTGAGTACATGGACGTCATCTGCCTAAAGTGTACAGATGGGTGTAGGAATCCATATTTGGGTCGTACTCATAGAACTTGGGCGCCGAGAAGCTGGCAAGAAGTTTTACGGCTTCAATTTCAGGGAAGAACGGAGAGGTAATAAATCCTTCATGTCGATCAGCATCATGTCAGCAAGGTTGACGGTGTTGTGCCATCTGGGCTTCCTCTTGGAACATTTGGGTAACCTCTTGCTCGGAGCGAGTGTACCTGCTATCCCGGCCTTCATTGTGTCGATGGCCTCTTGTAGGGGACTAATATCATCTTTTTTGGGCTAGAGATTGTTTGTCTAGAACCAGGCCTCCCAGACCCAACCTTTCCAGTATGGAGATCCTCTGAATTTCTACAAGATGCTTATTTTTATGCCAATTGGGCGAGGGGCATCAGCCACCACGATGGCCCCCCATTTCCACCTTTTTGGCCAGAAACACATTCCATCCTCTTGCCTAAGCGGTAATGTACTGACACCTTTTCTCTTCCGTAAAGTTGGCCCTTCTACGGGAGGGTGTCATGTAGCTTTTATTGATATTCCTCTGGCACTAGCCTACGAAGTCCCTTTTTGGGATGTGGCCTCCCTCAGGCAGATTTTTTCAAGCCTTAGGGAGTCAATCTGGTTGTCCCTCTTCTCCAAATCCACCTCCAACTTTCTTATATATTGTTTGGTTGTCATCTTGGCTGAGAAGTGTGTACAGGACATAGTGTGGATCCCTTTCCCGTCAACCAAGGCATGCTTGGAGAGATGGGCGACAGTAGTCAGACCATCTATTCCTCTACCGACATATCCTCCTCTAGGTCTTTGGTTGTTAGCATCATTCCTTCCAAGGATCATCAAGTCTTTTGAACCCATTTCTTGCTACAGAATATCGAATGTGGTATGCAAAGAGTGAAGGTGATCCCCAGTGGAGTTGCCAATTATTGGGGGGTCTACCTTCAACTATGAGATCCGAGTAGCAATAGAGGGTAAGAGCTTCGACCTAGCTATACAAGAAGCGAACGTTAGGCTATCAGTAATGCCGCCGGTGAACCATTCGATGATAAATTCAACATGGTATATATAGAGAGAACTTTGACAAAGTTTGGACAAGCAAGAAATCACATACCTCTCCCTCAATTCTTTGATCATATATATATCCGCATCGGTGCATAGTCCGTACATGCTTTGGTATGCGTGTAGCCCCCTTTCCAACAACTTAGGGTAGTGCACATGGGTGGCATGCAATTGTACGGCTGGGCGGTGGCTGACAACCTCGAGCAGTGTGCATCCTAACACGTCGGTCGACACACGCCGAAAGTATAGGTTGTGAAACCCACAGAAGACGCCTTCTGTGGTCGAGGGCATGCTTGTCGGGCCAGCCTGGCAATCCTTCCAAAGTAGTGCCGAAGCCCTAGATGACGTTGCCAAAGGGAGCATTGTGGAACTCAGAACTTCGGCCTCATGCCGGGCGGTTCCCGTTCTGCACCGGTCCTTCCCTCTGCTACTGATGCCGATGTGGCACCTACTTAGACTGGTTTGTCGGTTGTATCTATTTCGGCCGTCAACATTCTCAATGGCATAAGTGTTCATATTCATATACTAAAGTCATACTTGTCCAAATCTAATCAATAAAGAAGATTGAATAATAAACAAATGCACAAATAAATTATATACCAAAACATGTATATAACGAACTCACAGAGGTTTCCAAGATGATTTCCAATTATTCTTTCGGCACCTTCGACATGCCCTCTTTATCTCATGAAATGAAAATTTGTCAGAAATCGCTAAACATATTAATATCAATACTACATGATATGATTCATACTTAAAATGCCTAAATTTCATTATTTTCTTCACTTATGCATTTTATCAAACACCTATCATACATATTAAGTTGAATTTTGAATTCTTCATCATTGATTCCTTTAATACCCTTAAGAATTCATACTTGAATCATTTCTAATAACTTACCAATGATTCCCTAACATTTATATAAATAAAAGATTAAATTTGTAATTAAATGTCTCTTAGATTCAAACTTCATAAAAACAACCTATAAAAGGTAATACACCTTGTACATCACATGTAATGGTTTAGAATTTATAAATCATTTTCTGGAATTTCAATTCCTATTCTCTCAAATTATTGTTGTTGAATTGATACCCCAGGAAAGTTAGGGCACATGTTGGAAGGTTAATGATGACGTTGGATTGGTTTGGGGATGTTCGGATGAGTGTTGGGTAGAATTGAAGGCCCCACATCCATTCCCCCTCCCCACCTCATATTTCGAAATGGGTCACATCCCCATTCCATTCCCATGTATATTTTGATATGCAGCTGCCCATCTCCCCATTTTCCTCCGTATTTCTATATGTGGCATGGTGTATTTCGAAATGCCATACCACTATTTACCTGGGTATCCCTTGTTCATCCTCCACATTTCGATATGGGTGGCTTGCATTTTAGTATGTGGTTTCATTCTCTTATTTCGATATATGGGGATGATCACATTTTGATATAGGATGCCACTGTTCAGCCTTCGAAGAGTAAATCTTGGTCACATTTTGATATGTGACTTTCCCCCATTCCCATTCCATTTTGATATGGATCCTATTTCCATATGCCCTACCTTTGTCCGTATTTCGATATGTGATGCTGTTGCATTTTGATATGCAAGCCCACTATTCACCATCCGGGGGCCTGGGGACTGATCACATTTCGATATGTGATCATCAATATATCAAAATGTGATGAATTTCGGATAGAATCAGGTTTAATGTGGGGGCATTTTGGTTTTTTTGCAAGAGGGCATTATATATGAATGTCTGTTGAGAAAATTCTCAATTTTCTCTCAGAACACACTCTCTCTTCCGTCCTCCCCCCTCTATCTGCAACACTCAAATCCTTTCCCTTATCTCTAAATTTTGAAGAGGATCCCTTGGGGTTTTAAGATTTTGGTCGTCACAAAACTTGAAAAGGACACCGAGCTCTACACATTAGTGGGTTCAAGCTGTGCTACTATCAAGAGCCCTCATCTAGGGTTTGTCTAAGTGATCTCATTGGGTAGAGTTTTCTATGCTCCATGTATTATCTATTGGGTTGCTTTCTTCTCCCTTGAAATTTGTAAGTACATGAGGACATTTGCGTTTTTCACGTTGTGGGTCAAATTAACCCATCAATTCCTTGGGTGTTCGACCCCATTCACACTTGATTGGACTCCTCATAAAGTCTATTTCAAGATCCCTAAGTTAATTTGTAAAACCCCCAATTTTTTTATAAAACCCTAATTTGGGTCATGATGAAGTTTTAAAATTGGGTTGAAATTGAGGGAATTTGATTGTTGAAAAATAGTCACATGACCTTCTTGTCACTTGAAAATTGATAATGTAATATCAATTTTATAAAAATCATGTTTTGGTCAATTTATGTTTTTAGGAGGAATGGATGCCCTAATCAAATTAAATTGGATGAAATAATGAAACGGATGTTGTAGTTGGCCTAACATGATAGAAGAGTTGTGTTGGCTATTATACTTATTCAGGAATGTCGTTCCCTGGGTGGATACGCACCCACGACATTGCGCAATGAGGGACTGACTGAGCCCTCCCGACGGATCGAGTAATACGACGAATCATACGGGTAGTTAGTTGACGAACTTCTACCGTGGAAATTAGCCGAAACCTAATTGTTCTTGAAATAAATATAATTATAATACGTGACTCCCTTAATTTCGTTAAGGTTGAGAAGATGCGGAATTTGATGTTACCTCCCTTAAATTCATTAAGGTTGAGATGATAAATGAAAACACTAATCTCCTTGATTTCTTCAAGTTGCGCATTTTGGAAGAAATTCCAATGTATTGGAAAAAGTTGGATATCTTGAAGAAAAGGAATTGTTGAGATCAAATGGTTTTCGAAATGAAAATAGTCCTCATTGCATTCATACTTTCATTTCCCTCGCACTCGTATCTCTTGTACCAATTTTTGAGATATTTGGTTATAGATTATCTCTACTAGGCTTTTGTCTAACCCTATATTTTTAGGTACGGATTCCACCACCTGATTTGGAGGAATTGGATACTCTCGGCAAGGCTTTGGAGCTTGCCTTTCCATCTGGCAATTGGTATCCATTTATGTTTGATGTTTGTTTTAAATTCATTTACCCGGACTATATTTTATTTTGGACTTGTAGAACTCCTTTCAGATTTCATTTGCTTGCTTGATTGTATTTCATACATTTTAATTCCGCACTTTGGTTTGATGGTTTGGGAAGGAGTTTTAAATACTTGTCCTTGTTGTCATATTTTTAATTAAAAATGATTTGAAAATCTGGGACATGACAACTTGGTATCAAAGCTTTTAGTTTTGGAAACTTAGGCCTTTGGGGAGACATTTAGTCTCAATGGGTGCATTGTTTTTCTTTGCATTCATGTGATGTGCTTGGGGTGTTTGTGTGTGCATTGCATGAGGTACCAATATT
>NMUG010004121.1:0-14129 GCA_002855965.1 Monotropa hypopitys | reverse complement strand
TGGTGATTTCTATTCAAGGTGTGGTGTTAAATTATAAACGATGAAAATGGTGATTTATACTTCGGTGTTGAGTACAAAATGGTGTTAATTTCTAAATGAGAAAATGGTGTTGTTTTGGTGTGAGCAAAATGAATCTATTTTCAAAAGGTATTAAAAATCATACAAATGATATTTTAGAGTGCTCAAATAGCCTTGTCATAGATCAGGTGGGTCTATGGATCAATATGCACAAATGATGCAAATGCACAGGTGGTGCAATGGTGTTGGTGTTGGTGATATTATATATATATATATATCTATTATACATTATAGCTCTTTGTCCCAGTCATATTCTAATTTTGTCCTAGTCATAGAAATCTGTCCCAGTCATACAATTTTATCTCAGTCATTAATCTATACACTCACCCCCTTTGTTCCAGTTATATTTTTATGTCCCAGTCAGCGTCTTAGTTACACTTTTTTGACACATCACACAACTTTTACAATTCTCTTGTGAATACACGGGCCCGTGTGTGGCCCTACGTGTGGGGCTCACACGGGCCTCAAAAACGTGCAACGGCACGGGTCACCGCTCACACTTTTTGACACGTCACACAACTCTTACAATTCTCTTCTGAATACACGGGCCTGTGTGTGGTCCCACGTGTGGGGCCCACACGGGTCTCAAAAAAATGTGCCAACGGCACGGGTCACCGCTGTTGTCCCAATCAGCGTTCTGTGTCCCAGTCATACTTTGCACGGAGCCCACACGGGTCTCAAGTGCCAACGGCACAAGCAAACACTAGTATATATATATATATATATTATGTACCCGGTGGGGTACATGTCCTTACTACTGGGGCTGGTGTAGTGGCCCTTGGATCATTTCTAGTTACTTATCCTAGTATGTACCCAAGGTATCAGATCTGACTTTAACGGTTAGTCACCGAACGTTAATGACTCCTGACTATTATAGCACACACACACATATATATATATATATATATGATGTGGTGTGGTGTGTGTTGGTGTGGTGTGGTGTTGATCTATATAAGATCTTTTGCTGGTGTTGGTGTTCCCACGAGTTGGTAAAAATAATGGTGTTTATAAATTAAATATAAACGGTGCTGGTGTTGAGTTTAAAGGAGTTAAAATGATGGTTTTTGGTGTTGAGTATAAAAGAGATAAAACTGCGTTTTTGGTGTGAGTAAAAGAGTAAAATGGTATTTGTCACATATATAAAAGGTGTTGTGTGAGTTGAGTAAAGGTGTTTTCATAAAAAAGGAAATGATGTTGGAAAAAGGGTGTGTGTGTGTGTGGTTTTAAAAAGAGATGGTGATCCTTAGATATTTGACTTCTTTTCTTTATGCTTTTCATATTAGCATTCACCAGTCGTCGTTGCTGATACACGCTTGTGTTCTTTCTTTTTAGGTGCTTGGAGCTAGTGTCCCAGTCCAGTCCAGCTGACGTGTCGTGTGGTGTTGTAGTAGGAGTTGTGAGTCCTTTTACTCTTTGAGTCTGTTGTTGTTTATCGAGTTGTAGTAGTGGTGCTGTTTGGCCTTGAGCCATGTTGTAGTAGTTGTTCTGCGTTGTTGTTGTAGTTGTAGTGGTGATCGGCCATGAGCCAGAGTTGTACTTTTTATTTCTTTGAGTCGTTGTATCATCTGGAAATTTATAACCAGATCAGTTATGTTGTGGATTTTATGTTATATTTCAGTTTGTCATATAGTGAGTTGTGTTAGGAGATGCTTGACCACGTGCCTATCCCTTAATAACTGTCTTGTAAGTTATCGGGGATGGGACGTGACACCTCTAGCATTTGAAACAACTTGACTAGGCAATTTACCCTCATCCCTTCGTCTCATTTGATTAGCTAGTTGCCCAATTTGGGATTCTAGCTTGGACGTTGATTGTTCACCAGAATGGACCAATTGAGTGAGGTTTTGCACTTGAGGGATGAGAGATTGGATCTGTTTGTTTTGCTCTTCAATTATTTTTAATAATGAAGCAGAATCCAAAGGAGTGTTTGCACTTGGTTGAGTTTGATAGTGTTGTGGAGGGGGGTTATGGGATTGATATGGTGGGTTTGAGAAAGGTGGCCGATTGGACCCTTGTTGGGTCATTGGTGGCCTTGATGATGATGCAACCCCTTGGCCTGATGGTCGCCACGAAAAATTAGAATGATTCTTCCACCCAGGATTATAGGTGTTAGAATATGGATCGTTTTGGGGACGACCAAAGCCTTGGGTGAAGCATGCTTGCTCCTCACTCTCCTGGACTGGGAAGGCATGTTGGCATTCTTCAGTTGTATGGCCAGGAGTGCAACAGATTTGGCATACCTCCGCAATCGCAGGAGGTGGAGGAGTATGGATTGAATTCTGGCCTAAAGATAGGAAGCTGTCAAGCTTTTTGGCTAGTGAGTCTACCTTGAGACTCAAATCATTTTGTTGGTCCACTTGGTATAAGCCTCGGGGCTTATTGGAAGATGTGGTGGACCTGTCATTGGTAATGCGAGAGTCCTGGTGGTGCCGAGAATTTTCAGCAAATTGTTCGAAGACTTTCCACCCTTCCTCCGGACTCTTGTTCATGAAGCCGCCACCGCAAGAAGCATCAATCATATAGCGGTGACGTTCACTTAACCCGTAATAGAACGTTTGGACCAAATGCCATTTAGGTACCTCATGGTGAGGACACCTTCTTAGAAGATCATTCACGCGTTCCCAAGTCTCGTGGAATTGTTCGCCCTCAAGTTGAGTAAAGTTCATGAGAGAACGTCGAATTTGATTAGTCCTTCCGATGGGGAAGTACTTCTTGAGGAACTCTTGTTGACACTGGTTCCACGATGTGATACTTCTCGGGGCTAAAGTGTTTAGCCATTGCTTAGCTCGATCTTTTAATGAGAACGGGAAGAGCTTCAAGCGCAAAGCATCATCGGTGAAATGCGCAAAGCGCACTGTGGAACAAATGTCAATAAATTCATTCAAATGAGCATAAGGATCTTCGTTCTCACGCCCATGAAAATTGGGAAGTAAGTTCAGCAGGCCAGGTTTAATCTCATAATGTGTGGCCACTGTGGTTGGTTGTCTCATACACATTGGATTTGTGTATGGACCTGGGACAAAGTAGTCCCCAATGGCAGGATAACCTTGCTGATTACCTCCCTCATATGCATGTTGGGGTTGGTCATTACCATGGACCATCAATTGTGGTCTCTGAACGTTCTCACCCCTGGCCAGAGGATTATTTTGATTATTTTGATTATTGCAAGTGGGTGGATCATTATTTGCAAAATTTTCAGCCATTGGAATCGGAGTTTGATTCCATGATGTAGAACGTTTAATTCTGGCTATTTTCCAAATCAAGGTCTTCTAGCTCCGGGTGCAAAGAGCGGCGCCCGTGCATAAAATACTAGGAACAAAATTAAAAGAAATAAAAAAAGAAAACCACGAACTTAAGGAAAAAATAAAAATCCAACTAAAGCAAAAACGTTGACTTTCCCCGACAACAGCGCCAAAATTTGATCGTTGTCGTGCGCGAGTCAAAAATAATATTTATTTCAATGAAATAACACTACAATATAGTAGTGGTAAGTCAAGGATCGATCCAAGGAAAGTAAAGGTTTCGAACTTAGTGAATTTATATTTTTTAGCTCAAGTTCTGATTGGGTTTTGAGAATTGTTGTTTGGAATTTTTAAAGTAAAATTAGATTGCAACTACTTACTTCTTTGATAAAAAGATACCCTGGGTTCTCGAGTAATCACTTCACCAAGTGTTCTAGGATTCATTGAGAGCCCCGATTTTGGTTGGAATATCTCACAAACAATATATTGCAATTATACTGATGTGAGAGAAAGATATCCACTTTGCCGAATAGCATGGATTATCACGCCAGTACGGCCCTTCTCAACAGTACGACCCGTCACTAGGGCACGGCTCGTCTAAGGGCACGACCCGTCTAAGATGTATAACTCATCTTATTCGTGCTAGGTAGATCTAGAGAGCACCATTGTATGAATGAGTAATTGAAGTTAAAATCAACAATCACAACTAATGTATTCATTGAAAAACGTCCATATATGAATGGATCAAGTCTTATTCATACAATCATCCCAACACAAAACAAAAGATAAACCCTAAAACCTTAGATCTATGATTACATCGATTACCCGGGATGTGGGAGGCTTAGCCGGCCATGGCACGAGAGATAAGCATGAGAGAATGGGGAGAAACCATTGAAGAAGCCATAGCAAAGCTGTCACTTTTTGATACAACCATCCAAGAGAGCTCCCAAGAGTTTGTAGCCACCACAAGAGTTACAATCTATCCAAGAACACCCTAATGAGGCTTAAAGCCTCATATTTATACTAAGCCCACGTTCAAATCTCTTAATTACCCTTAATGAGGGGTAAGGATGTCTAATCCTTGGCTAAAAACTATAAAAATCCCGCATCAGCACTTTTCTTCCGCGTGTCAGCTCTACCGGTTGCGCCCAGAATAGGCGTAACCGGTTACGCTTTCCTTTTGTTCAGCATTCCATCCACCTAGCGCTACCGGTTGCAGTTGAGTGCGCAACCGGTTACGGAGCTCTCGGTCGATTGCTTACAACTTCCTGTCTGTAGGTCTGCAGAGTATGCGCTACCGATTGCGGCGAATATGAGCGCAACCGGTTACGGTTCCTTTTTGTTCACTTTTCTCGAGCAATGCGTTACCGGTTGAGGTTGAGAGCGCAACCGATTACGAGACCCGCGGTACTTTGCCTGTAACTTCTTCACTAGATGTTTACAGCATATGCGCTACCGGTTGTGGCGAATATGAGCGCAACCGGTTACGGGTCTGTGATTGACTTTCTTTTCTTCTTCTTCTTTGTTCCACATTGCTCCTCATTGACATCTCCAGTCTGTTTCCATCACTCCATTGATCTTCATTAAGCTCTGGAGATCTTCCTTAGGCTTTGGCAACTCCCGGGATTTCTCGTGTCGTATAAAACGACTTTATTAGCTTATTTCTATCTCAATTCCTGTCAAGGAGACTTATTCCAAAAACGCTGCAACTTTTATTAGATAATGGCTTTAGGACTAACAATTTGTATGGTTAAGACATATAAATAGGTACGTTACCGTACCTATCACCTGTACTGCCCAGACCAACATCTTCCGGACAGACCCCAACTCGGCCAACCACTTGGGACACAGGAACTCAACTCAGGTAATCTTAAAATCCTTTGGTCATCATCATTACCAAGTCTTGTCCTTATTTCAGTTCGGCCAGTCCATCAAAGGACTTAGCCGCACTAGACTCAACTCGACAGCCCTCCATTGGCTCTACCGAAGCACCCAGTGTTATCACTTCAGCTCGACACTTAGCCAAACCAGTCCAGACTACCCTTTGGACCCTCTAACTGAACTCATATTCAGCTCGGCACATATGCCCGAACCACCACAGAATATCACCGACTCTATGTAAAGCATTGCCGACCTCCCACTTGCCGGAGCACTTGTGCTCGGCAGAAGGGACTGCCCGTCCTTTAGAAAATCAGCTCTTTGAGCTCGGCTATATGTCCAATTGCTCGGACAATTAGTCCTAAGGCCTTGTAATCCTTCTAGTAATCTTTTCGACTAATAAAAATGTCCAAAGCAATGTTTCCCGTACTACCAAGTCCGACAGTAACCCTTGTTGGCTATTCGGTAGGGAAAACAGTCCATCCTTTAAGGCTACGACCATTTTTGTGCTCGGCTGAGCTTCAGAAAGGACATGAAAGTACTCAGGAACCCTTGAACAACCATTTCAACCCATTTCAACTAATCAAATAGTCCGAACCACTTAGTTCCCGCACTACCAGTAATGCCCTAGTTCCTTCGGCAGCTCGGCTCTCTATGAGACAAACAGCCTCTGCTCGTCTGTTCGGCAGAACCTTGAGAAACAGTAGTAGCACCACTACTGCTTCAGCAGCTCAGCAACAGGACCCTTCGGTCTAGGAGCCCTTCGGCTCATTAAGTAAAGATTAGCCAGTCTATTCCCGACCTGAAAGCAGACGGCCACTGTCCTTCGGACAGTAGGCCTTCAGCCAAGAGCTCGGCCAAATGGCCCGTGGCAGTTCGGCCAAGCCTAGTCCGGCAGCTCAGCTCGACCAACACCTTAGTAGTTCGGCAGAAGCTTAGAAATGATGTATTTGAGTTATACTGGCAGATTTGAGGTGATTAGAAGAACATTCAGGGAGAAACTATATTAAAGAAAAATGTGAATCTCTATATGCTCTTGTTACTCGTACAATTTTAAAGCACGCTACACATTTACAAATATATGATTTATGCTATTAAGCACCTTACTGTATTATATTCATCTCTTAGCATGTACCCTTTTATTACCATGAATTGGCAAGACAGAAAAGATATTTTATGATTAATAAGGGATCATGACCAGGTGATCACAGTGATATCACGACATGCAATCTATTTGGGGTCGCTCCCTAAGCTACTGGGACCGTGAAGAGGAACATTATAAGATCATGTCGGGAAATCCGAAATGAAAATAGAAACATGCAAACAAAAGTTAGCTATGAGCCGAAGGACGTTTCGTGAAGGCTATAGGCCTAATTCACCAAACACATACAATTACAGAAATTTGGGCTAATAAGCCATTCACTTACTATGTTGAAAAAGGAAGAAAAAAGATTTGATAGCTTATATTGTTTGTCCATGGAAACTAGTAACCTTAGTATGTCTTGATTTACTCTAGCTTTATGCTTATGTATTTTCTAAAACTCTTTTCAGGTATCGAAGAGGATTAGCTTGGAAGATTAGACTTTTGCACTTTTGATGTATTTCACATGTCATTGTAAAGGCCATTATGAGCCTCTTAAAGTTGTATCAGTAAGTAACATTGTGGGTAATCAATCTAATGTACACACTGGGTTTTTTTGTTCAACGCTTCTGCATTTATTATATTATTGTGATGAATCCCTTAACTCGTTATTAGTAGACCTTTGCGAGCTTGCTCGTTGGATGGTCATGGTCTATTTAGGATTGGGTCAGCAGGCTCGACCAGAGCAGAGCTAGAAGCACCGTCCCCCTTCTTCTGTACATAATCCTTCCGAAAGGTCTTGGGTTGAAACCATGTTCTCGCCATCTCCTCGGGCTATTCAGTAACTTTCTGTCTCTCTCTCTTTCTCTTATCCTCCAGAAATGAGAAATACGTCGGCTTGTACCTAAGAATCTTCAGTTCGTCTCTCTCCGATATAGCGCGGAAGGCCTCGACATTGGCGGCAACAACTTGGTTCTTAAGCCAGAGGGTGACCTTTGAAAGAACTGCAAAACAAGTGGCATCAGAATTCAGTCGGCAGGTATAAAACATATATATCTTGAAGTCAGTTCAGTTCTTATCGGGGGATCCCTTCATGGTCGGCAAAGGTTTGGAACCATCGACAGGAGTATTGTAACCCCCGTACACCGCCACATATATGTTGGCCTATTCCTCAGAGTTCGGAAGTCGGGTAAACGATCGCCAACACCAACCCGGATGCTCAAAAAATAGCGTCCGGACCTATTGTTGTGCGACATGGTGAATAAAGCGAAGAGATCAGAATGGGTAAAGCTAAAGCCATGGATCCAGCTCAACTCTCGGATATATCTAACGATTTTGTACAAGTTGACCAACAGTTGGAATGGGGTCAGCCAGTACTCACGAAGGAAGTCCCTGACAAGCTCATCAATTGGGAAATGAATCCCCCTTGGTCAAAGCCATCAGGGGAAGGTCACATGGTCGTCAGTAAAGGAAGGGTCTTCGGATTCCCCCAACAGATCAGTAATGACGTCCAAAGGTATCCCATATTTGGCCCTGAAGTCCGTCGGTAGAAAGGCCTCCCCATCAACGTATTGGAGGTACGAACAGGGGCGCCTGTTGGATGGTCCGGCAGGTTCATCAACCTCTTCTGCTTCAACTTCAGCTACAGCGGACGGAGGTACGATGATTGGCCCTCAAAAGTGCAAATCAATGTCATTATTTCCCTTAACTTTTGCATGGTTTCATTGCTTAAAGCTTGGCATTAGTATGGTTTTCATGTTAACCTCTATTTTGGGTCGTTATTGTGAATCCAAACTAAAATGGCATATTTTGTAGTCCCTGGTATGTTAAATTATTTGTCAGGTCATTTGATGGAAGGTGGAAGCAAAGGAGGGAAGTATTTAAAAAGCAAACAATGAAAAGAAATCTTGAAGTCTCTCAAATTCCACTCCAACTCCCAGGAGTAGGTCCATTCATTATCGGGAATGAAGAATAAATCATTAACATTCAAGGGATCAGCAACATTTACTCCCGGGAGCAAAGTATTTCATTAACGGGAGTAGAAGGCAAAAGTTCAATTTTTGGACAGAAACATTTACTCCTGGGAGTAAATTAATTTACTACCGGGAGTAAAATAGAATGCTGTGTAAATTTTTTGGGTAGAAACATTTATTCCCGGGAGTAAAGTATTTCATTACCGGGAGTAAAAGGCAAAATCTGGGCAGAAAATAAACATGTCCCCTCTTTGTCCACCTGTTATGTAATGAGTTTTTTTTTGCGTTTTTCATCATTTTCTCCACACTTTGGGGGAATTCCTTCTAAAGCCCTAGGGTTAGCCTATAAATAAGAGGGCTTAAGTTTTTTATAGGAGAGCCGGATGTTAGAAGGCCAGTAGCTCATTTTCTGCTGTAGGTATTTTCATTTCTGCTGTAAGTCTTTCAATTTTGCTGTAGGTAGTTTTCGATTCTGCTGTAAGTCTTTCAAGTTCTACTTTAATTCAGTAGTTAGTTGTTCTAATTCTCTTCTCTCTTCCTTTTTCTCATTAAATTTCAGTAGTTAATTTTGTTTGTTTTGAATTCACTGTTCTATGGATTTCAGTCCCTGTTTTAGTTTAGATCTATGAATTTTTAGTTTAAGAGAATCGGATTCAAGGGAATTGATGGATCCAAGGTTGATTTCCATTCTCTCCATAGAATTTCAATAGTTCTATCGGATATTCAAGGAATCAACCTACCGATTGGGGTGTGGATTTCAATTCGGATTGAATCTAGCCTTGAATGGTTATAGACAACTCACCGTTGGCATATCCATTGCTTTGAGATGATTTGATTCGATTTTGATTCACAGTTGCCTCATAGGTTTGATTTTCATTGCAATACCTAATTTAGTTAGAGAGAGATGAATCAATCCTCGGATTTCACCCATAACCAAGTATCGGATTCCACTTTAATTCTCTTACAATTAGTTTAGTTTCCTTGGTTTTCTGCAATTTCTTCTATTTTCTGAATAGTCCACCACCATTTCACTTCACAATTCCATCCCCCACTTCACTTATTCATCTAATAAACGCTAAATTCAATCTAAACTCGATACAAACCTTAATTCCTGAAGAGATGACCTGGTACGTACCAGAATTTATTATGCTTGATTGACAAAACTCAGAATTTATTATGCTTTATTATGCTTGATTGACAAATTCCCAAATCTGAAAATCCAATTGCGCAATCAATTGTTTTTTTAACCAAGCATTTTTGGCACCGTTGCCGGGGATTTCGGTGTCTTGTATTGAGTTTTATTGAGTTTACTGTACCCATTTAGAGTTTATAATCTGAAAATAAAAAAATCAGAAAAAATAAAACCAAAAAAAAAACAGAGCGTAAAAAGCTGAAAAACAGAGCTGAAAATCGTTGACAAGAACCTTTGTATTCCCGGGAATACAGGTATCTATTACCGGGAATACGAGTGTTAATTTGTAAAGAATTTTTCTACTGTTGTGTGACATTTTTGGACTCCAATTCTAATCCCTTCTTTGTCTTGTGAATTACAAGTTTGTTTCCAAATTTGATGGATAAATTTTCATATTCTTGGGCTTCAACTTCCCAACCATCATGGTATGTTCCTTATGCTTATTATGATGTTGTTATGAATGAACAAGGTTATGCTTCTAATGAACTAAGGACTCCACACCCATGTTATTCTTATTTTGAGCCTGATTTTTACTATGATGACTAAGTTCTTGAGGACCCCCATGATGACCATTCCTTTACCATTGACCCAAATTTGGAAGAAACGTTAATTAAATTCATGCATGAAGTTACCGAATTCACCACTGAAGTAAAACAAGACCTAGGAGAGATGAAATCACAAGTGGCTGAACTGAACACAACATTAGAAAAATTATGGGAAGACCAATTCTCAGCTGAATCTCAACTCATTTTAGAGGACCCAATTGAATCCCCACATGACTTGGAAAATTTTGACAACAGTGCCCATGAATTAATGAAACCTATTTATTTTAAATAATGTCTTGTGGAACAAAATGTTGAACTAATCATGTGGGATGTGTGTCCTGAACCTACAGTGTTTTTGAATGAAAGCATGCCTTCACCCCATGAGCTTGATGAATCCTTGAGCGTTGATCTATTTTTGATGAATGTGGCATACTATGTTGATAACGTCAATGACTTAGGGAATGATTTGTTAGGTGTTGGTAAAAATGTTAAGATGAGATTGCTAAAATGTCCTAAAGCCAAGGTCTATTCCAAGTACCTATTCTTGTGGGCTGGACATATTTAATTTATGTTGACAAGCTTGGAATCTTTTTGCCTTTCTTTTGGATTCCTAGCTATGTTCCATTGTCTATATAAAATGCTAGGAATCATTCCTTCATTGTATATTTTTTTTTGGTACTGCGGAAAATCGGTTTCCTTCATTGTATATACCATTGATGTTATATAGTTTTTTTAGTTTCTTTTAAGTTTTTCTTTCTTTTATTCTTATGAATGTTCTTTCTTCTTTACTTGTTTTGATTTTGTCTCCTTGCTTTAAGCATTGAGGACAATGCTCATTTCAAGTTGGGGGGTGAGTCATTGAAGCCTTTTTGTTTTTGGTCTCAGTTTGTACATAGTTTTTCTTTTAATTTTTAAAAAATTCTAAAATTTTTTGTGGAATTAATTTTAACACTTGGGAGTTCATGCTTCATCATTCTTGTTGCACACTTGTTTTGGTAGAGAATTCAAGTTTGAGATGACATAGTATCATTTGTGTGTGTGTCTCTACTTTTGCATGCTATGATCATTGAACCTAATTTGTGCACCAATAAATTTTAACTCACCAAGTGGAGACTTAAATACCACATAATTATTCTTTTTGGGCCTATCTTCTTTTGTTGGGGACTTAATTTGTATAATCATGTTTTACTTGAGTTAGTGCCCAGCTTGTAGATATTTTAGGAAAAGAATTCGTGGCATTCTTTGTTTCATAAACCCAAAAAAAACTTGTCACCGTTTGACCCCATTTGAGCCTAAAAAGTTGCCATTCTTTGTTTAATACCCTAGAAGGCCATTGGAGTTGATACTTTCTTGTTGGATTGTTTTTAATCAAGCCTTACTTTCCTTGATGATTCACTGTCCATTCACTCCCATTATTCGGAGAGCAAGGTTTTAGTTCATTGGATTTTACTCTTGAATTCTTGGAGGTTCCAAAGCTGCATTACTGGGAATTGGTATCTTAATTACCGGAAATTGGAAGTGCTGAGTTGAACAGTGTGTAGTAAAGCAGTGTAGAGGCTACCTTCTCCCGGGAAACCACTCCCCTTCTACCGGAAAACCACAGCTAATTTTTAAATCCCAGCAATTTCCCTCAAAACTTATTCTCATGAGTCCATTATCTGATGTTTTTCTTTACTTCTGAAGAGTCTCAATGTTGTCATCTAAAAATGGGATGTGCTGGGGATATATTCTAGTGCAAATGAAGATCAAAACATGCTTTCAAGGAGAAATTAAACTGCTGGCAAGAAAAAAAAATAAAAAGAAGAAAAGAACAAGGATTAGGGTTGTTCCTATGAAAAGAAATCTATCAAGGTACTTCTATCTTCTCTTTGCACATGAGTTGAGAAAAAATCAGTGGTGGACTTTGATCGAAGAAAAGAAGGGAAGAAATTCATTGAACTTTGCCTTGTTTATACACATCTACATTTGATAAAATCTGTGTTTCCTTGATTGAATTCATTCTTTGTGAGTGAAATTCTCGTCCTATACTCCACTTGATTAATGAGTTTTGATGAAAACAGCTAGGGTAGGGAACCAAGCTAAAATTTGATGTTTTCTATTTTTTCCCTCACCCTTGAACATTATAAGCCAAAAAGACCCGCATGATTCTTGAAATATTT
Organism: Monotropa hypopitys; assembly: GCA_002855965.1. Taxonomy (NCBI): domain Eukaryota; kingdom Viridiplantae; phylum Streptophyta; class Magnoliopsida; order Ericales; family Ericaceae; genus Monotropa; species Monotropa hypopitys. The sequence continues at coordinate 1,981 of NMUG010004121.1, read as the reverse complement.
ACACTAAATTGGGTACTTAGGATTGTTTGGCATGATTGTTAAATTCCAATGATCTTTCACTATTTTGGCCACATACTCGAACATAAAATTGTGTTGGCACCATTGATTACTTGGATTACTTCTTGTGGGATGGTTTCCTCAATACCCTTACTTGAGAGAAATTCATTTGTGAGTGACCACCCATGTGAGACTTGAAGTTGAAACTTAAAGAGTGAAAAAGGACTTGGTGCCTAAAATTGAGATTTGATCATTTCATGCTTTGTGGAGAGACTTACAACTTTGAAATTCTGCCATAATCTACCTTGCATTCTTAATTGAAAATTTGTGTAGATGGGATATTTGGCATGACCTTTTTAGTGTTATTTTTAAATCCTTGATTGCTAGGGACTAGCGATATTTAAGCTGCGGGGTGTGATTGGCACTCAAAAGTGCAAATCAATGTCATTATTTCCCTTAACTCTTGCATGGTTTCATTTCTTAAAGCTTGACATTAGTATGGTTTTCGTGTTAACATCTATTTTGGATCGTTATTGTGAATCCAAGCTAAAATGGCATATTTTGTAGCCCCTGGTATGTTAAATTATTTGACAGGTCATTTGATGGAAGGTGGAAGCAAAGGAGGAAAGTATTTAAAGAGCAAACAATGAAAAGAAATCTTGAAGTCTCTCAAATTCCACTCCAACTCCCAGGAGCAGGTCCATTCATTATCGGGAATGAAGAATAAAGCATTAACATTCAAGGGATCAACAACATTTACTCCCGGGAGCAAAGTATTTCATTAACGGGAGTAGAAGGCAAAAGCTTATTTTTTGGACAGAAACATTTACTCCCGGGAGTAAATTAATTTACTACCGGGAGTAAAAGGGAATACTGTGTAAATTTTTTGGGCAGAAACATTTACTCCCGGGAGTAAAGTATTTCATTACCGGGAGTAAAAGGCAAAATCTGGGCAGAAAGTAAACGTGTCCCCCCTTTGTCCACCTGTTATGTAATGAGTCTTTTTGCATTTTTCATCCTTTTCCCCCAAACTTTGGGGGAATTCCTTCTAGAGCCCTAGGGTTAGCCTATAAATAAGAGGGATTAGGTTTTTTATAGGAGAGCCGGATGTTAGAAGGCCAGTAGCTCATTTTCTGTTGTAGGTATTTTCATTTCTGCTGTAAGTCTTTCAATTCTGCTGTAGGTAGTTTTCGATTCTGCTGTAAGTCTTTCAAGTTCTACTGCAATTCAGTAGTTAGTTGTTCTAATTCTCTTCTCTCTTCCTTTTTCTCATTAAATTTTAGTAGTTAATTTCGTTTGTTTTGAATTCACTGTTCTATGGATTTCAGTCCCTGTTTTAGTTTAGATCTATGAATTTTTAGTTTAAGGGAATCGGATTCAAGGGAATTGGTGGATCCAAGGTTGTTTTCCATTCTCTCCATAGAATTTCAATAGTTCTATCGGATATTCAAGGAATCAACCTACCGATTGGGGTGTGGATTTCAATTCGGATTGAATCTAGCCTTGAATGGTTATAGACAACTCACCGTTGGCATAGACATTGCTTTGTGATGGTTTGATTCGATTTTGATTCACGGTTGCCTCATAGGTTTGATTTTCATTGCAATACCTAATTTAGTTAGAGAGAGATGAATCAATCCTCGGATTTCACCCATTACCAAGGATCAGATTCCACTTTAATTCTCTTACAATTAGTTTAGTTTCTTTGGTTTTCTGTAATTTCTTCTATTTTCTGAATATTCCACCACCATTTCACTTCACAATTCCATCCCCCACTTCACTTATTCATCTAATAAACGCTAAATTCAATCTAAACTCGATACAAACCTTAATCCCTGAGGAGATGACCTGGTACTTACCAGAATTTATTATGCTTGATTGACAAAACTCATGGTTTGAATCACTTGTTCTTGGATGATTCAACCTACTTTCTGTTTCATTCTTAAAATTCCCAAATCTGAAAATTCAATTGCGCAATCAATTA
>NMUG010004120.1:0-14132 GCA_002855965.1 Monotropa hypopitys | reverse complement strand
AGCTGAATTCCAATCCTAAAAAATTTAAATAAAAGTACAGATAAAATAACAATGCAATTTTTAAACAAAATAACGATAAAATAATAGTGTGATCCATGAACACAAAAATTTACTATAAATATTTGTACATCTTTTACTCTAGTAATACTTCGGGAAACACAATGTTTGTCGTTGAATTTGTGATACCGTCGGAGAGAAGCACACTTGTGCGATCTCGTGACGTGCATCTCGATAAAACTACGTAAAGTTGTCCATGACTAAATATAGGTGTCTGCAAATCAACACTGACGAATTTTACAAACTGTCCTTGAGATTTGTTAATAGTCAGGGCATATGCTAATCAGACCGGAAATTGATGCCTCGTCATTTCGAAAGGAAATTCGGTAGAAGATGGGGTCAATGATATCCTCGGAATGAAAACTAAATTGCCAAATTTATCGTTGATTAAAATTTTAGTTTCAATAACGCAAGTGCCACATTTTACCACCATTAATCGAGTGATTACAAAGTCCAGCTTTTGGCGAAATATTTCTCAATAACATTATCCGACAACAAACTTTCAAATGTAACTTGAAAGGATATAAGCCTGAAGGATCAAAGGAATTTAAGTATTCATTCGGATATCTGTTTGAGACAGTGCAATTAAAATCATTGTGAGGGGACATTTTATCAACTGCAAAATATGTCGTCGTATCCCGAGAAAGAGTATTAAACGCAGCGAGATTGATGGCACTAACATTGTCATTACGTGTAGAGAGTATTGTGCATTCATTTAAATAATTAAGAGTCACAATTCTCGACACATCTAGTTACGGATACACCACAAATAACAACTCGGTAAGCGTTCTACACTTCTGTATTGTCGATGGAAGTTCCACAATTTCTTTTGGATTAGACCCAATCTAGAAACATAACCAAATATTTAGATCGATAAAATATAATTTTCAAATAATGTAAATATGAACTTTTATGCAAAACCATTCAAAAATTACATCCTTCAAAAATGCTACAAAATTGGAATACGAATCGTCTGCGCTATTTAGTCGCATGTTCATTCTCAAAGTCCAAACTTGAATGTGATTCCATAAAACAGAACATTGCAAAGAAGCTTTGACAGTTTTCTCACGAACGCCTTTAGGTATGACTGGTAAAATTTGCTGAAAGTCTCCCCCAAAACTATAGTGATACAACCAAAAAGCTTATTGTTATCACAAATATCCTGAAGTGTACGACTAACTTCTTCAACACAATGCTTGTGGTGCATTGGAACCTCATCCCATATTATCAATTTTGTTTTTCTAAACAACTCTGCTTGTAATGATTGTTTCCTAAATAAACAAACTGAGTCGTCCAATATGTTAAGTGGAATAGAAAACATTGAATGCACAGTGCAGCCCCCCACCAACAACAAAGATGCAATATCATATTAAGCAACAAAAATGGCAATATGGCCCATACTGCGACATATTTTGGAAACAATGTTGTATAAAAAGTTCTTTCTTGTACCAGTGCCACCGCTTAAAAAGAACGTAGTTCCTTTATTCTCAAACACACAAGTTGTGATTGCAGTGTAAGTAGACATTTACTCGACATTTAGCCCCTCAATATTTATATCTCCATTTGAACACTATGTATCGGAAATGAGCCATTGATGTTCCAAAATCAATCTGTTACCAATTGCAAAGTTCTAATTACATGTTGGCTAAGGAATCTATGGAAAATCTTTTAATCTTTTTTCTAATTCTTGTAGCAGTTGGTCCAAAAGATATAAGCCGTAATCTTCAACTTGAGAATCAGTTGGACTTGGAATAAAAAACATTGTTTGGAATTTATACGACAAATCATCACAAATATGAATGACAAATTTTTTCTACAACTCGTACGACAACGATGGAAAACATTGAGTGGGAATAATTGAGAATAACATAGGCAATTGGTATCCAGTTTTCATTATTGATGCCTCTTCAAGGCATTGCACCCACTTCTCATCATCCTCTAAAAGTCCTTTAGCAATACACGCGGATTTGAAAGAATCATGCAAGACATCATCCACGGTATGCAAGCTTTTAAAAAATCTTGGTCATTTGACTACAGATAACAACAAATGCAAGTAGAATCGCTCACCTGCGTTAGGGCTAACGAAGTACATCCGTCCAATGACAAATCCCTTTTTCCTTGGCATCCATTTTTGGGGGTTTATTCCATACAAAATGTTGACGAAATTCTTGATACGATAATGTACGGGCCAAAGTGGACCCTTCTAACTCACTTGAATCACATCATGCAAAAAATGCAGTCAATTTCGACATCTGTCACTCAGCCCTAGCGACAATGATGTCCATTGATTCTGTTGGGTTAAATAATACACGATGCATGCCAGGTAGCTGGACTATCAATCTGACAATTGTCGGAATTTCTTCATGCATAGGATTACCAAACAATCGCCATACAGCTTCTGGAGGACCAATATACCCTGCATCAAGATAGTCCTGTATCTCATCCATGCATCCCAACACTATTGTTGTACGATCATGATCCCTACAGATGTACTTGTAAATATATTTCACGTATCTCATTCCAACACAAACTTCGACATTAATGTGATAGTTGAACAGTTGCGATGTGATATCTGTGCCCGGAAAATAATAAAAGTTGGGTAAATATTAAAAATTAATATTGGGCATTGAAATAAAAGTTTGCAAGGAATGAAATTAAGTTATGAGTGGTTACCATTAAAGGTGTGTGAGTGTGGAGTACAAAATCAATTCCTTTGAGTGTAGCCTTCAATTAAGGTGTTGTGAGCATGGAATAATATTTCCATTTGAGGTGAGCTTTGTATCTAGCTAAGGTAAAAATCTATCCATTTCCAAAAACATTCCCGTAAGTCTTTTTCTAGATAGAACAAGGGTGAGATTGAGGAAAGAACTTGGGGGAAATCAAGGTAAGTCTTTGGGAAATCAATTTCTACAGCTAAAAGGTATGTAAATTTATAGTTTTCATGGGTTATTGAAGAATTTTCAGAGGAATTTATATGAAAATCTGAGTTCTCGGAGTTCTTAGAATTTTTGGAAAAATTTGTATCAAATCTTATGTTCTTGTGAAATAAACTTCGGGAATATGTTAGAAGTTGTTTATTGTTGTTGAAATTGAAGTATTAGGTTATTTGAGTGAGATTTCTTGCCAGAATTTGATGTTAGAACCCACGAATATCGAGTAGAAAATAGCAGAACATTGAAGAACAACTGCTATGAGAGACTGGTAGGGAGGCCAGATCAGCGGCCGGTATGCCGGCCGACATACTGGTGGTAGTACCGATTGGGGTAAAATTTGGCCAGAAGGGTTGTGAAGCAAAATGGAACAAAATTTACATAGACCGGCTCACCGGCTGGCATACCGGTGGCCTACCGGTCAGAACAAAATTCGGACAATGTGTTTGGGAACCAAATTTGGGTAATCCTAAGCCTAATTAAGGGTCTTTAGGGTAATTTTAAAGTAGTTTAAAGGTTAATTATGGATGGAAATTTGATAGAAATAAATGAATTGAACCTTAATTAAAGTATTTCATTTCCATTTCCATTTATTTATATAAGTCATACTTATATTCACTTTGAGTTAGGGGAATCATCTAAATACCTCTATCCGACAACGTCTAACTCCAAGAAACCCTCTTGAGGGTATACGGTGAGTGTGGTAGTTACAATAAAGGTTGAATTTCTTTATTTGTGTTTTAACCTTGCTCACCTCACATATGGCATGTAATCTGATTTTTTGGGGAACGTTAGGAGTATGAATTAGGAGGGGAAGTATTGGTTTTAATATTATGTGTTAATTGCTTAATTTTAATGTGATTTGGAGTAACATGTGGAAAATTGTGGAAAGTGTGGAAATTGAGGTAACACGTGGAAAGTGTGGAAACATCGTGGAAGTGGGGGAAAGCTGTGTTAAATAGGTCCCTGTATTATGGGTGTGTTGTCCTGTATTATGGACGTGATGGACAAAAATGTCCTTTTCTGGCAAGTAGACCTACTTGCGAAATGGTGGAATCCGACAGTCCTGTGTGATGAATAAATGCCGTTGATTTTCCATCTAGGAAATGAAACTTAAAATGTGAATTAAAATCAAGTAGTAATGTGGGGCACGCTATAGGGGTGGATACATCTGTGTCTGTCTATTATCTAATTCTGTTTCGAATTTCTGTTTTGTATATGTGAGGAAACACTACTGTTGCGTCTGATTATCTGTTCCTATAATTGAATCTGTTTGGGGTAAGCTTGGTTGAGGTATCACTTATTTGCATATCTGATCTGTTTCTGTTCTGTATATGTATCTTTTCATCTGTTATGCACCTATATCTGATTATCTATATCTGTTTATCTGTATCTATTCTGCATCTGATTATTTTTCTGTTTGCTATATTTATTTTGTATCTGGTTTTGTTTTCTGTTAGATCTGTATTGGTTGTACCATATTCTATTTTGTCTTTATTTATCTGCCAATCTTGATTATAGCTTACACACTCCTGGATTTTTCTGTGATTCTTTTTTGCATGAGAAATCTAGATTCTCAGGCTAGCTTGTTGGTCCACTACGGAGTTGGAGTTTAGAGCTCGGGGGAGTTGAGTAGCATCTTTTGGTATATCATTTGTATCTTTTCTGTTGTCTTTTGTTTTATCTTGTCTGTATATGTGTGTATATGTGAATTTATTGGAGTATCAGTACCTTGCGGTATACTTTTATAGTTGTGTATTTTGACTTTGTGTAGTCATTGTTTGAGGTTTTATGCCTTTAGTTGTATTTTCTGTTTATTCACATTTCCATGTCTGCAAAATATAATATTTATTTTAGCAGAATGGGGTGTGACAGTTTTGGTATCAGAGCGTGTAGATTCTCGGAGTATGGATGGATAGAAGAGGAGATTATGTGTAACCAATAATTACCCTTAAGTCCGACTGTAAGAGCGACCGTACACCGTATCTTCTAATTGGAAGTTTGGGCGAGTTATTTGGGGATACATAGTTTCCTTAAGAGTGTTTGGAGTGGGTTGTAGTAGACCATAGGGTGTTAGTGAGTTAAGTATAGGTCTTAGAGGTCACTAATATTTATTATTAACATTTCTCTGTGGTGGTTATTTGTGTTGTGATTACTGGAAAACATTATGAGTCGACAAGAGGAGGGAGCATCTAGTGCAGCAGGAGAAGGGGAAGTGAATCAACCACGAGCTCCAAGGGAACCCCATGTTGTGGGATATGTTTATAGGTTCATTGCTGCCATGGCCACGTCTATGGAGCATCAAGCCGTAGTTGGGAGTGATAGGAAGACCAGAGAACCAGGTAGTACTCTATATGAAAGGTTCAAAAGGTTATATCAAGTAGAGTTTGAGGGAACCGTGAACCCTAGTGAGGCAAAAACATAGTTGAAAAGGTTGGAGAGGGTATTTGATATATTTGAGGTGACTGATGAGCAGAAAGTGAGATTAGAATCTTTTTAGTCTAAAGGGAGAGGCTTTAGCATGGTAGGAAACATTTAGCTGGTTAAGAACGACACCCTTACTGGGAGTTGTGCTGGAAGTGAGAGGAGTGATTACTTGGGAAGTGTTTATAAAAGAGTTTCATATGCAATACTATCCTGAGAGTTATCAATTGGAGAGAGAGACAGAGTTTATTTCATTAAGGCAGGGTAACATGACCGTGACAGAGTATGAAGCTAAGTTTTCATCCTTAACGCGTTATGCAGTTGACTTAGTGAATATAGATGCAAAGAGGTGCTGGCATTTCAAAAGTGGGTTGATACCACCCATAGCCACTAGATTGACCGGGTATAAAGAAATTTCATATGCAGATTTGGTAGAAAGCGCTAGGAAAATGGAAAAAGATATTGATGAATTGAAGGATTATAGGGAGGGAATCAAAAGAAGTCGATTTGATGTTTCGTGAAGAGCGAGGAGTAGTGAATCAAAGAGTAAGGAAGTAAGGTCTCAACCAAGATGGGGCAATGGAATGCAAGGCCAAGTGGGTCTGTGGGAGGAAGTAGGCAAGGTGGATCTAGCCAAGCTAGTTCTAAGGAATCATCCTTTGTTCGACATTGTTTTAGGTGTGGGTCAGTGTACCACATAGTGAGGGATTGTCCTAAGGAGGGTGCGTAATTGAGAAAGGTGAAGTGTTTTGGTTGCGAAGAAGTTGGTCATGTTATGCCGCAATGTCCACATAGGGGAAAACCACATCATCGTCAGTGGGTATAGCTACGACAAAAGATGGAAAGAAGGCACCGGGAAGAGTGTTTGCACTGGTTGAGCCACCGCTATCACTGGAGGCATCACCAGGTATCTATTTACAGTTTGTATAGTTATTTCAGTTATTTATGAACTATTAATAACAAGAGAATCATGTTTAAAAAATGAATCAATAGAGAAAACATAAATTAAAGTGGATTCTGATGAGTAACACTTGAGTTGGTAGATTGTGATCATATTTGAGGTAAGAGTTTGCGATTTTGAGGAAGAAATCTTTTAAGGGTGGAAGAGTGTGATATCTGTGCCCGGAAAATAATAAAAGTTGGGTCAATATTTAAAATAAATATGGGGCATTGAAATAAAAATTTGCAAGGAATGAAATTAAGTTATGAGTGGTTACAATTAAAGGTGTGTGAGTGTGGAGTACGAAATCAATTCCTTCGAGTGTAACCTTCAATTACGGTGTTGTGAGCATGTAATAATATTTCCATTTGAGGTGAGCTTTGTATCTAGCTAAGGTAAAAATCTGTCCATTTCCAAAAACATTCCCGTAAGTCTTTTTCTTGATAGAACAAGGGTGCGATTCAGAAAAGAACTTGGGTGAAATCAAGCTAAGTCTTTGGGGAATCAATTTCTACAGCTAAAAGGTATGTAAAATCATAGTTTTCATGGGTTATTGAAGGATTTTCAGAGGAATTTATATGAAAATCTGAGTTCTTGGAGTTCTTAGGATTTTTGGGAAAATTTTGTATAAAATCTTATGTTCTTGTGAAATAAACTTTGGGAATATGTTAGAAGTTGTTTATTGTTGTTGAAATTGAAGTATTATGTGATTTGAGTGAGTTTTCTTTCCATTATTTAATATTAGAACCCATCAATATTGAGCAGAAAATAGTAGAACATTGTAGAACAACTGCTGTGATAGACCGATAAGGAGGCCGGATAACCAACCGGTATGCCGGCTGACATATCGGTGGTGGTACCGTTTGAGGCAAAATTTGGCCAGAAGGGTTGTGAAGCAAAATGAAACAAAATTTACATAGACCGTCTCACCGACCGGTATGCTGTCCAGCATACCGGAGGCCTATCGGCCAGAGCAAATTTTGGGCAGTGTGTTTGGGAACCATATTTGGGTAATCCTAAGCCTAATTAAGGGTCTTTAGGGTAATTTCAAAGTAGTTTAAAGGTTAATTATGGATGGAAAATTTATAGAAGGAAATGAATTGAACCTTAATTAAAGTATTTTATTTCCATTTTCATTTCCATTTATTTATGTAAGTCATGATTATATTGACTTTGAGTTTTATTTAAGGGGAATCATCTAAATACCTCTATCCGACAACGTTTGACTCCAAGAAACCCTCTTAAGGGTATACAGTGAGTATGTTATTTACAATAAAGGTTGCATTTCTTTATTTGTGTTTTAATCTTGCTCACCTCACATGTGGCCTGTAATTTGATTTTTGGGGGAACGTTAGGAGCATGAATTAGGAGGGAAAGTATTGTTTTAATATTATGTGTTAATTGCTTATTTTTAATGTGATTTGGAGTAACATATGGAAAATTGTGGAAAATGTGGAAATTGAGATAACACGTGGAAAGTGTAGAAACATCGTGGAAGTGGGGAAAAGTTGTGTTAAATAGGGCCCTGTATTATGGGTGTGTTGTCCTATATTATGGACGTGATGGAGAAAAATGTCTTTTTCTGGAAAGTAGACATACTTGTGAAATGGTGGAATCTGACGGTCTTGTGTGATGAATAAACGTCGTTGATTTTCCATCTAGAAAAGAAAACTTAAAATGTGAATTAAAATCTAGCAGTAGCGTGGGGCACGCTATAGGGGGTGGATACATCTGTGTCTATCTATTTTCTAATTCTGTTTCTGATTTTTATTTTGTATATGTGAGGAAACACTGCTGTTGTATATGATTATATGTTCCTATAATTGAATCTGTTTGGGGAAAGCTTGGTTGGGGTATCACTTATCTGTGTATCTGATCTATTTCTGTTCTATCTGTATCTATTCATCTCTTATGCACATGTATCTGATTATCTATATCTGTTTATCTATGTCTGTTCTGCATCTGATTATTTGTTCTATTTGCTGTATTTATTTTGTATCTGGTTTTGTTTTCTGTTAGATCTGTATTGGTTGTAACATATTCTGTTTTGCCTTTATTTATATGCAAAGTTTATTATAGCTTACACACTCATGGATTTTTCTATGATCTTGTTTTGCATGAGAAATCCAGATTCTCAGGCTAGTTTGGTGGTCCACTACAGAGTTGGAGTTTAGAGCTTGGTGGAGTTGAGTAACATCTTTTGGTATATCATTTGTATCTTTTCTGTTGTCTTTTGTTTTATCTGGTCTATATATGTCTGTATCTGTGGATTCATTGGAGTATCAGTACCTTGCGATAGACTTTTATAGCTGTGTATTTTGATTTTGTGTAGTTAGTGTTTGAGGTTTTATGCCTTAGTAATATTTTCAGTTTATTCACATTTCCGTGTCCGCAAAATATAATATTTATTTTAGCGAAACGGGGTATGACACGCGAGAGGTACGCATTGTACAATACTGCATCTCTGCTGTCTACTGTTTGACCCCCCTCCTCAAGAATAAACTTTGCTCGTATCACGATGTCGATATATTGGATATCCGTCCTGGTCCATCGTCGTTGTGTTTGAAAATTCTCAAGGGTGTTTCTTCATGCATCTACCATTTTCCATGCATGGTGCTTGTGGATTCCGGGCACCACATGGTCCATGCACCATGTAGGATCTAACAGTTTCAAAAAGTGTAGGATTATTGACTGGACATGGGAATTCCGCACACATCGTTTGGTCATCCTGCGCAGCTGTGTGGATTTTATTAGTGCCTTGTAAGAAAAGAAGTATGTGCATGTATGGCAAACCTTATTTTTGATATTAAATTGTAAAAACATGTCCAACAATTTGTGCAAACACGTTATTTTTCATGATCTCCTTCATTAGGGCTTTCTTTTTCAACTCAAAAACATGGGCCACCAAGTCTGGACGATCAAGAGCACTCTGATTGGATAGTAAGGCCTCTGTAATTTTAGGCCAATGCGGATTTGCAGTCATGGTTAGAAAGATGTCTGGATGATGATAATACTGAGTAACAGTCATCGAATCCTAAAATATTCCGAACACCTATCTTAGATTGCTAGTGAAGAAAGATGGAAAAATTATTCATTGTCCTACTTGACCTGGGCCAAACCCATCTGCACCAATATTTGTAAGATCTGTATAAAGTTCTGCTCGGATCTCCCAGTGGTGATGCCTATAATAAGATAACCAATTTTTCTCAGTTACAGCCCATGCATTTACGACAAACTCCTAAAACAATTTTCCACCCCTTAATATTGTCGAATACTCTGTGGGACATTGAAATATCTGATAACAATAATAATTTAACTAAGTTAGACAATTGTTATTATAAGTCCCTAGGTTGGCGTCTCATTTTTTCATGATTGGTTCCCATCCAAGTTCACCATGTGGAAACAATAAAACATAATGCAATGACAAATAAGCCGGATAACATTCATTGATTTGCATCAATCCATTATTTCCTCATAAATACAATGTGATATCTCACATTGCACTGAAATCGCTTCCATCTCCCGGTAAAATCACCACAATCTCATCTATTGTGGGCAAATTATATCGACGACGATCAATGAGAGAATTGTAATGAAGATATGCGGGTGTGGTGGATGGTTTTCTTCTACAACTCCTCCGACGGTTGGTCCTCTGGTTATTGGTTATCGGTCGCTGATCCGGATGCTTGCGTGGTCCCGGCAAAGAGAAAGTTGGGTCCTCCTGCTTGGCTCCTGTAAAACAAAAGTTAGTGCCCACCGGTTGGTCGTGACCAACGGGGCCTCTGATGCTTAAGTTAGTCTCTTTCTTTAGTGGAAAGACAGAAGGGAGCAAATTGAGGTCGGACGGTGGCTGTCGGGGATCAGATCCCATGAACAGTACCCATTAGGGGGTATTTATAGGGAAAGGTTGGCTTGGGGCTCAAGATTGGTGCGTGGACCGCGCATTGTGGGCTCCCTCATGCGACTTTGGGCCAAAATGGCACATGTGGTAGGCCAAATGGGTCGGTGCCTTTGGTGGGTCAGGTTAGTCGTACGGACGAGGAGCCCATGATTAGACGTCTGAGGCGCCATGTGCTAGGGTTTTGCCAGAGGAAGGACCATCTGCTAGAGAGCCGGTTGGCCGGGAGCTGTGGCCTTGCCACATTAACAATGTTGATGCTCTACCGATCGACGTGGTAGCCGGAGGTTAGTGCCTGCTCAGCCGACAAGCCCCAGGATGTTCCTTTTGGAATGTATGTGGTGTTTGCACCGAATGGTATTCGCCGGGGGTCCATAGTTCCAACGGGTCGGCGTGCCAGAGGGTCTTAGGGCCCAAGAGTGGATCCGATGCATAGTGACAGGACCAGTTCCTCGAAGCCTAGATCCGGCCACTACAATAGCCCCTCAATCTTTCTCAACTTCGTTGGAAAAGATTGATTCCGGGATGCCGGACGCTTTGCTTTGGGGGATCGGTCTTGTCTGGGTCTACGTTGACGTCACCTGACAGGTATTAGGGCAATAATTAAATACGGGCGTTAGCGTATCACCACGTGTCGGGCCTCGATTTGCCGGTCAAACTGTCTGCCTCGGTATTTGCGAAATAAAAATTAATATTGATAACTATGCTTCGTACTTGACTGGGGCCTATAAATAGGCTTTTGGGATAGGACGCTCGGAACTTACTTCTTGCAAAAAGGATCCTCCGAAGAGCTCCTTACCCTTCGGCAACTACGCCCATACGACCAGCATGGATCAGGTGATCACTGTCCTTTCTTATTTGTCTAAATTTGACTCGGATTCGTTGTTTCAGCTAACTCCGGAGTAGTTGACCCCTGATGTTAGCTTAGCAATGTCCACTCTGGCTGGACTCACTATACCGGAGGCTTCCACTTCGAGGCAGCCCCAAGGCGTTGGCCGAACCATTATCGTCCGGAACTTTTTGGACGATAATGAACCAACTTTTGTAGCCCTGGGGGCCAGCCAAACAGGGCCTTAGGAGGGGCGATAAGGGCGTTGGGGGGAGATCGGCCCTGCCCCTATCTGGATTATTTCCGTGGCAGGTTGTCTGAGTTTGAGGATTTCTCTCGCCGATACACGATCCCAGCTTCAGTGACTTATGTAGAGGTGGGATCCCAAATCGAGTATACGACGGACCACGTGACGGTCCCTCTAATGGTGGTAACCGAAGGGAGATTGAGGCTCCCATTCCCCCCTCTCTTCGAGAATTCCTATTCTCGTTCAGGCTTGCACCCAACCAGCTGTCGGTGAATGGCTTCCAGATCATAGGTTATATCCAGACATTATGTGAAAGGGAGAGGCTGAAGTTTTCTGTGCTAGACCTGATGGGTTTGTTTTCTCTTTCCTGGAACAAAGTGTCTGGGAGATACGTTTTATCCGCTCAAAAGCCATACGAAGATATTTTCTCGAGGTTGTCGTACTCGGAAAAGTGGGCGAACCTTTATCTTTAGATTTTTGGTGATTACAGCTTTGACCCGGACGAAGAGCGTCGGCACCATGTGCCGACCAAACCCGGCAACCCAGGTGAGCACTTGGTAACTTGCTTCAAATACTTTCTCATTTGGTTCTGTCTAAAATTGTCTTCTCTGTGCAGATGTGTCGGCAATTTCTAAGTACATGAGAGGGATGACATCGGCCTCTCGGATCGATGCCCTGCTGAGGTATGGTGGTAGGGATGCCCCAAGTCTATTAGGGTATGAGCCGACGTACCAGAGTTTCTTAGAGGATCAGAAGGTGAGAGGAAAAAGGAAGGCAACAGCAGAGCCTGTCACCCGAGCTCCTGTCCGGAGAAAGATGTCCGTCTTCGAATATTTTCAAGAGGTGGAGGTCGCCGCAGAGCTAATGTCTCAATAGCCCCAGGAAGTGGCTCCGGCAGATGAAGCTGTCGTCAGGCCAGCGATTGTCCCTCCGACAGACCCGCTGGAATTACTACAGGCTAAGGAACAACCCATTGATTATAAAGAGATTCCGAACGGTATAAGATACAATGCTTCGCGAAGCCTCCCCCGATCTCCGGCTATTCCGGTGCCTCCCCAGCCTTGGGCTCCCAATTTTTGAAAGTATTCCGGAGCGCCCATTCTTATGACGGATGGTGTTAATGCTAATCCGAAAGTTGCATACCCTCTTCTCCGGGCGCTGTAACTATCGGCCGATATGAGAGCCCTTCCGACCGGAATTGAGGATATCTACGGCCATGCTGGGACATGTCTCATAAAGGTACCAGTTACCCTTCTTCGGTCAGCTTCTTATTAATGATTATTCTCTGACGATTTGTTGCGATACTGCAAGCTTGTCAGAGCCTTGCTGGTCTATACAAAAGCAGTCAGAAGGTGCTTCGGCAGGCATACATCCGGGACCGCTGATCTCATCAGCTGGAGGCTAGCTTTGGAGAGATGGAGGCCCAGAAGAACCTCCTCCTTCGGCTGATTTAGGAGGTGACGGAGGAGCAAGCTCGGCTGAAGGAGAGGCTTGATGAGCCCCCGAGCGATGTTCGGCAGGCTGAAGAAATCAACGAAGAGAGGCTGAAGAAGGATGTGGCTGAGGCAAACACTAGAGCATACATTGAGGGGGTTAAAGACACCGAAGAAGAGATCCACCGACAGGTACACAATTTATGCCCCAAGGTTCATGAAGTCGGCTTTAGGCTGGGTACAACTTAGCCTTCAGGGAAGCTTGGGAGATGGCACTTGACGTCGCAGGGGTGCCTGTGGATTCATCCTTTCGAACCAATATAAGTGTGCTAGAGCACGAGGTCTCTCCTTTGGAGCTTCCGGAAAGGGAGCCTGTTGTTGATCCATCGGAGGTACACCCATAGGAGCATCCCTAGCCCTTTCTGGGGTGCTTTCAGTTGTCTGCAATATATAACTTGTTAATGTAAAAATCTAAATCTATTCACATTTTACCTCTTTCGTTGACCGGAGGGCGCTAGACTGATGGTTCCGGAGTTTTAATGAGATAAGGACAAACTCCTCGATAGAATCCCAAAGGGAGAGACGCTGAGGAGTTTATTCATACCGCGATGGATCCATCATTGGTAATGGTCTGGAGGTTGCCCGATCATATATAAGACGGCCCCATAGTGAGGGGGAGAGGCCCAGATTGATGCCGGACGTATATAAGATAGCCCCATAGTGAGGGGGAGAGGTTCGGGTTGATGCCGGACGTATATAAGATAGCCCCATAGTGAGGGGGAAAGGTCCAGATTGAAGCCGAACGTATATAAGATATCCCCATAGTGAGGAGGAGAGGTCCGGATTGATACCGGACGTATATAAGATAACCCCATAGTGAGGGGGAGAGGTCCGGATTGATGCTGGATGTATATAAGATAACCCCATAGTGAGGGTGGGAGGTCCGGATTGATGCCGGACGTATATAAGATAACCCCATAGTGAGGGTGGTTGGTCTTGAGAGGGACCGTATTCCAAATCCATAGGGTGGTCAGCAGGTTGTAACCAAGCTCGAAGCTTGCGCCTGCTGGAGCCATAATCTCTACTGCAGCGACTTGGCCAAGCCAGACGGTCGGTCTTGAAAGGTGGATGGACATCATAATCCAGAGCCATAGGGTGGCCGGCAGGTTATAACCAAGCCCAAAGCTTGCACCTGCCAGAGCCACGGTCTTCATTGCAGCAACCCGGCCAAGCCAGACGGTCGGTCTTGAAAGGTGGATGGACATCAAATCCAGAGCGATGGGGTGGATGATAGGTTATAACTAAGCCCGAAGCTTGCACCTACCGGAGCCACGGGATGGACAACAGGTTATAACCGAGCCCAAATCTTGCGCC
>NMUG010004119.1:0-14134 GCA_002855965.1 Monotropa hypopitys | reverse complement strand
CTTCCAACTAAAACAACTATAACTCATAACATCATGTACTAAGAAAAATTAAAGGTATACACAACACTGAATCTCAACATCATACTCCTCAGTTCAAGCAACATTATTGATAAAAATTATTCTTGTTACCCTAACTATAATTTCCACTAGACATCCTTAAACAAAAAATATTATCGAGTTCCATCCATACTTAGTCACCAATCACTACATCTATCTTCTTAGTTTATTCCAACTCACTTTTTATTAATCATACTTATAATACTTCCCCATTAAAACAAAGTTTCTTCCAATACCATTCTCGTAGGAACAATAATACAATCCCAAATAACCTTCTCAATTATTCAATAAGATGACTACATACTGGCCACTCTTCACAAATCCCTTTTCAACCTAAAGTTAACCCTTGATAACTTATCAAGAAAAACACTCTTCATTACTTAACTTTCAAGATAGTTCTAACACCTCAATATCACCGTTTGGATAATTTACCCAAAAGTAAAGCAATCCATCACATCATTTTATTATCTCTCAATGTTTATAACACCACCCCTTTACATCTCTTACGAATTACTGGTTACTCTTTCTCACATCTTGTCACCAATCTTCAAACCCAACATATTACTACACATTTCTTTATAAGTGCCAATTGTCAAATCTAATCCGAAAAGCACGTCACCAATACTAACTTCCTTTTTTTTATAACACGCTATACTAAAATAAGGATCACCATCAAATATTTATTTCCCCACTGAGGATTTCATATTACGATACATGATTGGTCCTTTTTACAGCTCATTATTCATTCACACCCAAAATACTGCTCTCAAGCATAATTTGACCTCAAGTCAAAATAGGTAAAAATACTAAGTCTAAAACATTAGACACATCTTCAATAGTAGTATATTTTTCCTCAAACCTTCATTTCCATAGATCAATCCAAAACCACTTCCAAATAAGATACGTCACAATTCGATCATGATCACTAACATACATATATCCAAACTTTCAACCTCATAATATTAGATTCTCACAACCATACCTCGCTTAAACATACTTGTCTTCCAACATCTAGCATTTTACTGATAAAAAACAATAATCCACAAACACCAATTTTTCTTTCAACCCTCGATTCACATTTTCATCACCATTTCCATCTCACTGCCCATGCTTTTACGATTATTATGTTTTCTTACAACGATATTCACAATTCTATTTGATAGCTCCAATTTGTACATCTCTACTTATACATGGACTTATCACAAGACTCCAATTCAATCTCCTCAATTTCGTATAAAATAGGTCCAAAGGACTATGACTCCCACTCATCTACTAATCTTGCTCATTGAGTCATCTTTATGTAGTTATTCATGTATTATCGAAAGTTAACAAATCATCCAACATTACTTTAATTACTTTTATCATTGCACCTTCTAAGCATCTAAAACTATCTCAAAAAAAAGTTCCTTCGATATTGTTGAAGAATTATCATGGTATCATAGAGATTAGCACATAACACCTAACAATCAGTCAAGAAGGGTTGCATAGCACATAGCACATATCAAGTAATCATCAAAGCAAAAGTTAGCACATACGCGTGTGACCACCTAGGATTCATTACCTAGCAAGTCCTCTAGGGTTTCCACATCTAAACCCTAAACATAAGATTAGCTTATAAGGAACTGACACCTAAGGGTTCATTGCCATCGATCACCTTTACATCGTTCTAGACACAGGATTCCGGTACAATTGTGCTTTTCCGACTAACTTTCCAAGACCTCTCACTTGAAAATACGTTGATCAGGCGATTTTCAAATCAGATTTCAAGGTAGTCTATCGGGTGCCAAAGTAATACACACAACGATTTCCGGAAGATACAACAAACTGACTCAACCTATCACTCTCCTCAAGAGACTCAACATCCTATGTCACACTTATTCCGAGAATCTTAAAACCTAGAGCTCTGATACCAAGCTGTAACGACCCGTCCCAGATTAATAGAAAAAGTTATAATCCGGCTACGAATCGTTACATATTAAAATACTGACAAAGGCAAATTAAACCTTATTACAATAATCCATATAGCATCCTACTCACTAGGTGATCTCAGAAAGCATGAAGTGAAGTCCATCATCACATACTCCCACTTCCACTCCGCAATCGGCAATAGCTGAAGTAAACCTGCTGGTCGCTAATGTTCGGCCTTTACTTGCTGCCAAGTAAGGCACTTGGAAACAAATACCACCACATCCTTCTTCATCCCTGGCCACCAAAACTGTCATCGAAGATCATGGTACATTTTCGTACCTCCAGGATGAATCGCCAATGGTGAATGGTGAAACTCGTGCAATATACCCCCTCGGCAAGAATCAGGAATTAACAACCGATCAAGATAGTGCAAGCTAGAATCTACATGAATCATCCAACCCTGTCGTGCATCACCGCTAAGAAACTTCACCCGAAACTCTGAAGCCTCTAAATCGTCAGCATATGCCTCAATCACCCAACGGGAAAGCTCGGAATGAATAGATAGGTTGCACAATATGGCCTGATCTCCGGTTTCCTCTGCATGTAGAATAAATAGATCCAAATCCTCCATCGATCTCCAGTCAAGAACTACCAAGCTATCCAAGTGAGAAGACTTCCTACTCAATGCGTCAGCAACAACGTTTGCTTTACCAGGATAATAGTGCAACTCGAAATCATAGTCTTCTAAATGCTCCATCTAACGCCTTTGCCGCAAATTGAGCTCCTTCTGTGTGAACAAATACTTCAAACTCTTGTGATCTGAAAATATCTCGAATCTCTCGCCATACAAATAATTTCGCCACATCTTCAAGGCAAAAACAATAGCCGCCAGCTCCAAGTCATGAGTCGGATAATTTCGCTCATGTGTATTCAACTGCCGTGAGCCATAGGCAACAACCTTGCCTCTTTGCATCAATACACACCCAAGCCATCCTGTGAAGCATCACAGTAAACTGAATAGCCAACTCCTCGCTCGGGAACAATAAGGATTGGTGCTGAAGTCAGTCGCCGCTTCAACTCCTCAAAAGCCATCTCGCAATCATCATCCCAAGAAAATGGAATACTCTTCCGGGTCAATCGAGTCATAGGTGCAGCCAAATGAGAGAAATCCATAACAAAGCATCGATAACCCACAAGCCCAATAAAGCTGCGAACATCAAATACACTCTGGGGACACGGCCATAAAGAAACTGCATCGATTTTGCTTGGGTCAACAGAAACTCCACCTTGTGAAACCATGTGTCCAAGAAACTTTACCTCTGGAAGCCAAAACTCACACTTGATGAGTTTGGCATAAAGATGATGTTCCCGCACAACTCTAGCACAATTCGGAGATGAGTCTGGTGCTCCTCCTCTGAAGCCGAATAGATAAAAAGGTTATCAACGAATACCACAACAAACCGATCAAGATGGATGTGAAAGATACGATTCATGAGATCCATGAACATAGCTGGAGCATTCGTCAAGCCGAATGACATGACGACGAACTCATAATGGCCATATCGAGTGCGAAATGCTGTCTTAGGAATATCCTCTGCCCGTACTACCAACTGGTGATAACCGGAACGTAGATCAATCTTCGAAAAACATGGCAAACCACGCAACTGATTAAATAAATCGTCGATCCTCGGCATAGGATATTTGTTCTTCACTGTCACACGATTCAACTTTCAATAATCAATGCATAGCCGAAATGAACCATTTTTTTTCTTTGCAAATAAAGCTAGCGCACCCCAAGGTGATGAACTAGGCCTAATAAATCCCAACTCATACAACTCTTGCAACTCCACTGGCGCAAATTGATAAGGTGGCACAGAAATCGGAGACATACCAGGCAACAAGTCAATAGAGAATTCCACCTCTCGCCTAGGTGGCAGACTGGGTAACTCCTCTGGAAATACATTCGGGAACTCACAAACAACTAACAGTAACTCTCTACGCCGAGAAGAATCATCATTAAGACTAAGGCTGGAAAGCATGCAGCTAACTGAGTCCTACTCACTAGGATCACAAAGGTAAGAATCAACAGACTCCTTTCTGTCGCCATACACGTAGAAATAGACTCCCTCTGGAGAGAAGACTCGTACCCGGCATCGGTGACAGTCGATGTTGGCATGGAAGGTAGACAATCAGTCCATCCCCAGAATAAGATTGAAACTGGACATGCCTAGAACAATGAAATCAAAAGTGTAGCGGTGGTCCTCTAAAGTCAACTCGCAGTCTCTGCAAACTCGGTCCAAATGGACACGGCCTCCAACGGGAGTATCGACAAACAATGGTGGATCAAGAACATCCATGTCTAATCCCAATGCATGAACAAATGATGCAGCAAGGAAAGACTGCGATGCACCTGAATTGAAAAGCATGCTAGCCTAAGAATTGTACACAAGAAACATACCCCGAACCACAGATGACTCTGGCTGCTGGTGAGAGGAAGATGATGTAGAAACCATAGGAATAGCAAATTCTCTGTCATGGGTCGTCGGACCCTGCTGGTGTCCACCTCTCGGCTGGAACTGCTATATAGGTCTATCCAGAGTCAACACCCCTCTAGTATGAGAAGCATGGACCGAACCCGTAGGTCCTGACTACTGTGGACGCTGGTGTCCACTCCTCTGTTGCTGCTGTGATGGCCTTGCGTCACTGCGACCACTGCCCCTCCCTGGGCAATCCCTGGCTATGTGGCCTAATTGGCCATACTCATGGCATGCTGGAACTCTGCAATCTGTACGGATATGCCCTGACTGATAGCATCAGTGACAAACAATTGGGGCCCGAATAGATACTGAACTGGCCTGTGACCACTTGCCTCTCGAAAAACGGGACTGCTCATGCTGCTGCTTCCTCCTGAAGATGCCTGAAGAAGAAGAACTAGAATTGGAAACCTGCCTGCGCAGTTCCCACACCTTCACCTCTTTCTGCTGATCTCTCCTGGTCAATAGCCCTCGCACAATCAACTATGTCAGCAAAAACTCGGATACGTTGGCTCATCTCAAGATGTTGCACTGAAGGGTGAAGACCCTTCTCAAACCTCTTGTACTTCCACTCCTCGGAACTAACCAAGTCCATAGCAAACCGTGACAGTGCCTAGAATCGCATAGCTTATTGGGACACAGTCATAGTGCCCTGCTCGAGCCTCTCGAACTGCTCCCGCAAGTGGTCCCGATAGCTCTCGAGGAAGTACTGGCTCTCAAAAACTGTCTGGAAGTCTCCCAAGTCATCGAACGAATAGGGTCCAGAATGGCCTGTGGATCAGCATCTCCACTGGCAAGTAGACTAGCACGCCTCATCTCGAGTATAGAGCTCCACCACTGACTGGCCTCACCGGTCAGCTGATAGGTGGCACAATAAATCCTCAGCTTGTCTTCCGTAATGTCCAAGGTGTCCAACACATTCCGGACCTCGAACAACCAATGGTCAGCATTAAATGGATCACCCTCTCCTTTGAACTTGGGGGGATCCATACGCCTGAACTCCTAAAGTGCCTCAATCGTGCGGTTTCCCGCATTCTCCCTGGGTGTTGCAAACCCTCGACTGGCTTCGACCATGGCGGCCGCAAGCTCTCGTGCAAATTGACTAGGAGCCACTAGCCCCTCAGGAACCTGAACGTCAGGAGGTGCATCATTCTCTACACCAACTCGGTGATCGTTAACTTCTTTGTTATGCGCATCTTGAACATCGTTCCTACAGCCTCTTCCCAAAGCAATAGCGCGACGTGGAGGCATTCTACAAAAGATCACATAGATGATAAGAACGTAGCACAAAATAAGGCTTGACCAACAAAGAGTATACTCAAAGACATCTAAGATGGATTCTCATAAACA
Organism: Monotropa hypopitys; assembly: GCA_002855965.1. Lineage (NCBI taxonomy): Eukaryota > Viridiplantae > Streptophyta > Magnoliopsida > Ericales > Ericaceae > Monotropa > Monotropa hypopitys. The sequence continues at coordinate 8,285 of NMUG010004119.1, read as the reverse complement.
ATGGAATCAATAGAATGGAATATACTCGAAAAGAGGAACAACACACGAAGATTATTTCATAACTTACACCAACCTAGGGATCATTGCTAGTGCATGCTCAAGTACTCACACACACATGCCAAATGATGCAAAACATGTTCAATACAACCCATAGAGACTAAAATTATCCCCAAAGGCCTAAGTTTTCGCAACCGAAAATTCTGATACCAAGTTGTAATGCCCTGGATTTTTAAACCATTTTTTAAATCACTTATTAAATAGGGAAACAATCATGGATAATCACAATTTAAATAAAAATAAACACCAGTACATCTCATTCCACACTAGCATGAAAATCCGAGAGTGAATGTAATTAAATAAAGTCCAGCGCATAGAAAGGGAGAGAGAAGTAGAGAGAGACTTTAAGTTATTACAAACCACTACTCCTATTACAAGCCAAAGGGGCTAAAACCAAAATATAGAAAAGGTGCAATAGTCTTCAAAGAACCCTCAAAGCATTAATGTGCTCTAAAATATTCCACAACCGGGTCCTTACCTGTGGAGTTTAAAAAGAAGGGCATGTCATGCCAAAGTAGGAAATATCTATCAACTAATATATTTATGCTTGGCGTGACAAGTGTGTGAAATGTACAGAGTGATATCATGATATGAATGAGATATGAAATGCAAGGCAAATGATCCCACTAGAGACAATGTGACATACCGAGCCAACATAAAGAAGTAAAGGTGCAATAGACCACAAGACAAGGGCCTACACAAGAGTAAGTTACCATTCCATCCGTGTTCAATAGATAGTCTCAATGGGCAACTAGACAAGAGCCCACAAAAATAGGTGAGGTAAGTATTTCAAGGGACAACTAGACAAGAGTCCATAATAAATAAGATAAGTGACTCAAGGGATAACTAATCAAGAGTTCTCTAATAGATGTTATGAGTGTTCATTCGATGTTGTCTAACACTTAGTTACGTTCACGTTTTGTTCCTTGTTTCATGATGTATCAAGTAAGGGAATCCCTAATCAAGGCATTCTAAAGTAAAGTGTCAATAGGATTCCTAGACAAGGCATCTATATAGTATCAAATTCCAGAACCCTAGACAAGGCGTTCGATATAATCATGGTGTCAAGAGGATCCCTGAATAAGGCACCCATCTGACTGTAGTGTCAATCGGATCCTTGAATAAGGCACCCATCTAATTTTCTTGATCTTAGTGACATAGATAAGGCAAGGCTAGATTAGCGTCCCATCGACCCACTAACGAATCCTATCCGGCTTCCCCAAATAACGTTGGGAGGGCTCACGATGCCCCCATTGTGCACAATATCGTGGATAGAGCGACCATCCCAGGACCCCTAAACAAGGCACCCTATATCATAGTATCAAATCCAATATCATAGTCACTGTGTCCGGTAGACCCTGAACAAGGCACTTCCCGCATAGTATGTCAATATATTTTGTGTGTCGTCAATGTAATTCGATCGTATAAGTAATGTGATAGCTCGCGACATGACCAATGCGCGTCAATTTTCTATTATGTATGACACACGTCGAAACCCCATCTGTTAAGGGTGATTTATACCCAATTTCACGTATTTGGACTCAATTTGACCATTCGACAAGTGTAGGACCAAAACCCCCAATTTTACAAGTTAGGATTACCCAAAATTAGGGCTTTTTTCGTGGGTGTTCGAAATGTGAAATTGAACTTAGTATAAGTTAGATATGACCCTAGGGACCTCCCACAACCCACCAATTTCATTATTACATGATTAACCCTAGGTCTATTTTACCAAAAACATCATACATACAATTTGATACAAAATGCTTGAGATTCAAGAACAAGTAAGAGAAGGCACAAACATAAATATAGTTAGAGATAGGTAGATCCTACCTTAAAGGAGACTTAACAAAACCCTAACTTCAGATCTTGGAGGAATGAAGAAGATAGTGGGTGACCCGTATAGATCGCATCGCAAGGATCAACGTTCGTTCTTCGCGTTTCTTGATTGGAGCTCCTTAAAGCCTTGATTTTCAAGCTCTAATCTTGGGTGGATTTGGAGGTTGAGAGGGTTTGAGAGAATTAGGTTAGAGAGATGGAGAAGGAGAGTAATAATGAGGGAAATCGGGCATAAGGGGACATATATAGTCCCATGGTACAAAAAGACAAGTTTGCCCTTAATGAAGTCTGCCAGGCAGACTTTGCACTGGTGCACAGCAATGTTGCACCAATGCAACCCCATCCTGCACTGGTGCAATCCTAAGCTGCACCGATGCAACTGCTTCAAATTCTGAACAGTAGCATCAAAAACTCTCCTGCACCGGTGCACATCTCAGCTGCACCGGTGCAGCTATTCCAACATCCGAACAGTAGCACCAAAAACTCTCCTGCACCGGTGCACATCTCAACTGCACCGGTGCAACTATTCCAACATCCGAAGTAGCACCAAAAACCTTCCTACACCTGTGCACATCTCAACTGCACCGGTGCAATTGCACCAGAATGGGAAAATTAAAAAAAGGGGTCTCCGAACCACCCCAAAACGTTCCGAACTCAAGTCAAACGATGTGTAAAGGTTCATAGGTACCCCAGGACTATGCACTCATCATCGATATGATACAATAGATATATTCGACATCTAGGAACAGATTTAATGCATACTTTTAATCCTGAAAAATGAATATGAAAATTCGAGTCATTACACGTTCTTTATAGTTACTTTATTTAACTATCTGTAATCAATACAGAGTTGCATACTGCCATCTTTCTTGAAAAACAATACTGGTGCTCCCCAAGAAGATACACTAGGTCTAATTAATCATCTGTCCAATAAGTCTTGCAACACTTCGAATAGAAGTCATCCAACTATGAGTCATAGCCTGACACACTATCTGATCGACAAACAACTAAGCCTATGTTGACGAAACCTACAGAACTCCATCTCTATCTCACATAGTTAGTGCTCAAACTGGTGGGATCTCGGTCAGGTACTGACTGGGTGATATCCATAAAAATCCTAACCACTGGGAGGGTGACAAAAGGGTGCACCGTGATTTTCTTCCCCTAACCCCCAAATAGTTGGACAACCCATGCATGGATGAAGGGAAGAAGAATACTATTCTATAGAGGCTCGACATCTGAGAGCACATAGTCGATGGTTGTCCTATCCTGGAAAACCAAAGGATATCACATGAGGAGGTCAGCAGAAGGCAACACCACAAGAGGAACAACTGGACAGATATACAGACAGTTTATTAAGAGGAAGAGGTAGACCAACTAATTCATCTCAGGCAACCAGTACGGTCCAAGTTGGAAATCCTACACGAATGCCTGAACTCATCACTATTTACATCTGAGATTGATTTGGTCAGACCTCCCCTGAGTTTGCACAACCAAAGTTCAATAAGTATGATCCTAGGATGGATTTATATACACATCTAGTCCATTGCAGATAAATGATGTCCTTATATTTATCATATGATGCGTTGATGTGCAAACTATGTCTCTCTAGTCTGGCTGATCTCAGACTACTATGGTTTGCTAGGTTTATGGAGGGATCGATTAGGAGTTGGAAGGATCTTTCATTGGCATTCCCAACTCAATTTATTACCAGCACGAAGCCAAAGAAAAAAGTCGACCCATTGCTCAGTCTTGGTAAGGATATGACAGAGTGATTGAGGAAATACTTCTCCCTTTATTGGGAGCTATACAATGAAATAGACGATTGTGACCAAAAAATAGTAGTCACCTCCTTCACATATGTTCTTGATCCAAAGGAAAGAATATATAAAGATTTGTTCATTCTCCCTCCAGCCAACATGAATGAACTCATGTCCCAGATCGAATTGAACTCATTGTTGGATGAGGCCAAGTAAGAAGGAGGTCAATCCAAACAGGTAAAGGATCATAGAGACACTCTAACATGAATCGGCCAAAGGTAGACCTTGCTAACCAGACTGTGTTCAGAGAGACTATCTACATTCTACTATGAAAAATTAAGAAGGATTCATACTTTCACTGGCTAGAGAAGTGGATGGGAAGGCCTCTGCACAAGCATGACAAGCGATGATGCTATTACTATAGGGACCGAGAAAATTTTACCACTAACTGTCGATAGTTGAAGGATTTCCTTGAAGATATGGTCATGGACGGACACCTATAGGAGCACATAGATGAGGAGAAAATGAGGGATCAATGCAATGAGAAAGTCCTAGATGAGCAACATCTATTTATCATTTAGGTGATCCATGAAGCAATGAGCCAAATTTTGGAAGACAAACTCAAGTTTGAGACAAAGAAGCATCCAGATAAGAGATCATATGGTTAGAGTCAGCAATGAAAAGGGACGGAAGGATTCAAGGTATATCATTTCATTCTCAGAAAGGGAACTAGAGTATGTCTAACAACCACACAATGATGCATTTGTGGTAACTATTCGTATGGACGACTATCTTGTCAACATGATTTTAGTTGATCTCGATAGCTCAGTCGAGATCATGTACTATCACTTATTTAACAAAATAGGTTACATGGAGGCATATCTTGATCCAATAGACGTCCCTTTGGTCGGATTCAACACCTCCATCTTACCAAATATCGGAATTAAGAACACACCATTGTATGATTTTGTGTTTGAGCTCCAAAAAACAAACACATTCAATTAAAAGAATTAAAACATTTCATAAATAATAAAATATCTAAACTATACAATCAGTCAAAATAATACAAAGAAAATATAACCTAAAGTACTTAGATTTCAAGTTTTATCATCTCCCTATATATAGGATTTATACGGCCATGGTGGTGGTGGTGTCCATAGAAGGAGAAGAGCGTCGGTCTTGAATGAATGATTGATTCTTGAAACTTCTCTCTTTCTCCCTTAGGGTTTTCTCCAGTTAAAATATGATAAAGTATATGTTATAGAGTTTCTTATATAACCCCCTAAGAGTTGACCCCTAAAAATCGCTTCCAAAATAAGTCCAAACCACCTAAATTAATATCCACAAACTATTCGTTACCAGTAACCCACTTGGTTCCCTTATGTGGTTACTCGTAACTAACTGGTCTATTGTTGCACCTATTGCTATTATTGGTAACTGGATGTTGCAGAGTGATATGGCTACCGATAACTACATAGTCGGATGGCTTGTTGGTTATGCCGTTACCAGTAGCTTTGTTGGGATGTTGATAACTGTTATCGATAACTGTTGGATCCGGTGCCCTTGGATCAAGTGGCTATCTGTCACACTCTAGAAAATTTATAGATTTTCCTTGCATTTCCATATGAATTTATAAATTGAATTTATAATCCTTAATTCTATTCTTTAGATTTTGATTGATCTTAATCTCAAAATCTTATATTGATGAATGATATGTTTGATCCTTGAAAGTTGTAGAGAATTCAATTTGGAATCCAACACAACTTGAATTGCGTCAATCGGAGTTCAGATGAAGAAATGGCGCTCGAAATAGTCGAAGATAGTTCCGGGACAGCAAGGTCCAGAACCGGTTCCCATTGTCCCGCAACTAGTTCCACAACCGGTAACCGCAACTGTCAAGTCACACCAAAACCGGTTCCCGCGCACCACAATTGCAAGGGTTGCGGGCAGCGACACCCTACGGTACCAGTTTCGGTGTGTCTATAAAGGAAAATTTGGGGATTTTTTCGTGGGTGTTTTCGTCATTTTTATCTCATTTTAACTTGCCATATATGCGTGTTTGGACCCCAAAAATGTCCAGAACACTTCTCGTACTCTCTATCTAACTGTCTCTCATTTCTCCCTCAAATCATCTCTCCCTTCTCTATAAATCCTAGAAGATTTGGCTAGGAATTGAAGAAAACGTCAAGGGTTATCATTGACGAGGGTGAAGAGAGCTACGAGGTGATGTGCTTTGATCATGCATGTGTGAAGGATCCCTCATCTAGGGATTTTGAGTTTTTGAATCTTCCGGTGGGTAAATCTCTATCTCTTAATTAGTGTGTGCATGTGTGTGGTAGTTGTTCTCTTGTGTTCCTTCCCTCTCAAATCTAGGTGGTCTTGTATGCTAGGATTTACACTATGGTACCTTCGGAGAGTATGAACCCCTTGCCTTTGTTTTGTGTAAGCCTAGGAGGTCTGATCCTTGGCCTTCAAATTTATGAAGGCCAAGTGTTCAATAAAATGCTTGAGTTGGTGTTAGTCATTGAAGTTGGGGTTTGTGAGTATATTGACGCATTTGAAGAGTCATTAGGTGGCCTTGGGAATTCAATGGCCACCACGTGTTCGATAAAATGTTAAATTGGACTATGGACTTGAGTTGGGAATTTGATGAGTCGTCTTGGGGTCATTAAGGACTTAGGAGATTCCCGACATCTTATGGCTCCGTGTCATTCATAAAAACTCTTGAGTAGGCCTTGGAGTGAGATTTGGGAATTGTTATGGGTGTCTAGGTGTTGATAGGGAATAGTGTCCCTTGAACCACCAGAGACTTGCCTCATGTGTTATAGTGTCTTGGTTTGGTTTGGGAGATTCATGAGTCAATGGATGATGAATTAAAGTAGTCTTGTGACCTATACAAATGGATATGGTCTCCCTTGATGTATTCAAGGTGGAAGGAATTGATAAGAGTATTGGTCTCCCTTGATGTAGTCAAGGTCAATTCGTGACTTGATGAACCAAAGAATGAATCTAATATATGTAATGAATGTCCAATATAGGGAATGTGTCCTACGAGGGCTACCCATATGTAATCTTAAATCTTTCATTCTAAATTCACAACTCCATGAAATCAAAGTGATGAATCTATAATGATATGAATGTGTAATTATTGCTCAAGGTGATCTTATAACACCTTTATAAGTGTTAAGTGGGAGATATGTATTCTCGTAAGTCATAGAACCCCTAGTGATCATTTTTGGGTGATTATAAGAAGAAGTCTTTGGGACAAAGGAGGAGATACGAGTTCCCATGTAAGTCTCAAAACCAACCGAAAACATCAGTCGATGGGTTTCAGAGGAAGCTTAGCACATTACTCCCTTATTTTGATGAGGTTGAGATTCATGACCCTCTTATTTTGATAACTTAGGAATATACGGTAAAATAATAATAATAATGAATGAACGGTTGATTATCCCCTATTTTATAAAAGTGGACATATATGGCTCCCTTATTTTGACAAGATTGAGAGAATTGGAAAACCTAACCCAATCATTCAAATAACCAAAAAATACATGTGAATCCAATCTATAACGGTGTCTAAGGTTGAAAGAAGATTGTGGAATGACTTTGTAAGTATAGTTGGGGGTCGTGGTTCTTTGGGTCCTTCTGGTAGACCCTTGGGGTTGTTTTACCCCCATAGTAGAGTGTTGATTAATGGTTGAGTCGTTGTCCACTGGGTTGGATCTGGGATATTATTTCACCATATCCTTTGTGGTCTTGAGGATCAGAGTCTGTGTCCACTGTCGGTATTGCATTTGTGTCTATTGCACTTAAGGATGCAATTGTTTCTCCTTAGTCCTGTTTCCTTTTTCTACTTTCAGTACCTTGCATGTGGACACCTGGGCACACACCCACCGTGTGAATACTTGTTAGTAATTAGTGGTTTCCTACTGAGCGCGTGGATAGCTCAGACCCTCTTCTCCCTTCCCCCAGTCTTTTGTATACAGGGATAGGAGGACTTGTTGATTGTGGATCTTAGAGTAGCTACTGGGATTTTCTATCGAGGTAGTCACTCTCTTACTTTTAGTTCTGTTCACTTTTGTAGTTGTTCTGGTTGGTTGTTGTACCATTTTTTACTCTTCCACACTTTAGTACTTTTCTGTACCTTTGTACCTTGTAAGTGGATTTATTTCACTTCTTTGGATGCCTTGTGGAATAACACCTTGGGTAGTGAGTTCTCTTCTACCTTTATCAACCATTTTACAATGTTTTCAAAAAATGGTTTGAAAATCTCGACCGTTACACTATCGGTAGCCCACTCTTCCTTTGGTGTAGTGGCTATCGATAGTCCACTATGTTGTTGCTTTTGGTTTTCTAATTTCTTAATTTTATCGTTTGAGATTCTTTTATCGGTTTTCGGACTTCAGACTCTTCTTCAATATTGCTTGGGGAATATTCACGGATGGATCTATGCATGAAAATTACACGTTTTCCCTTGTATGCTCCTCTTATCCCTTATTAATGATTTTTGGCTTAAATCCTATAAACCTGTAAATGCTTAAAACCCCAACAAATAAGATTAAATAACATAATGTCAGGCTAATAAAGTTCACAATTAAAGAGTATAAATAGGTATATTTTCGTATTTAT